>JALIZH010011480.1:0-35922 GCA_030522465.1 Rhipicephalus appendiculatus
AACCTATCCAATGTACTGTTATAAAACACCATAAAATCGTCAACAAATCTGAAAATGGTGATACTTTTGGTGGATTGGTCTAGTGTCAGAGGCAGATGACGGTCAATTTTTGCTAAAAATAAATCACTTAGAATAGGCGCCAAGCAAGAGCCGATGCAGACTCCTTTTTTTCTGAAGAAAAGGAGTCTCATTTCTTAAAATGAACGTAGAGGATAAATAAAACCCTAGTAATTCTAAAAAGCCACCTACAGAAAGACCGGCTTCACAGGAAAACTTAACAGGCCCCAATTCATCTATACATTCTTCAACACACTTCAGAAGCTCGTTATGGGGCAGGGAGTAATAGAGGTCTTTAATATCAGAAGAGAAGGCCATAAGACCTTCATTAGCGTGAGCATTCACGAAATCTAAAACCAGGTTAGAATTCTTTATAAGAAAGGGATCGCGAATGTCAAGTAATCTGAGTTTATCTAGCAGATACGTCGCTACTGCTTTTGTCATGTGCCTTTTTCAGAGATGATGACCCTGAAAGGAATGTCAGATTTGTGCGTTTTTGCACTAAAGAAAACATCCAAGGACAATCTCGCTTTTTTCAACGCTTTTCCGTAATTTGTCAAGTCCTAAGTTTTTGCACATTTCTACGGCTTTGGCTTTTACTCTACGTAAGGCAGCATCTTTGTGCTCGTTAAAAACTTCAGAAACAGCCTTAGTTGCTTTGATATTAAAACAGTTGCGAGAAAAGACAGCAAAGCCTCCCTCTTTGTCGGTGGGAATAACGCAAAGAGAGTGACGTTCAAGGTAGGAACATACGTTTTTTTACAGGCAGCCTGGAAGCTGTTGGTTTGTAGCGCAGCAATACGTCAACGCCCTCGGAGTTAATCCTCAATTCTTCCTAGAGCTGTGCGCCGCCGCGCCACGCCGCCGCCGCCGCCTATTTTTGCTCACGCCGCTCGCGCCGCCGCCGAAGTTTCCAGAGTGACCACGCCGCCGCCGCCGCCGTGCAATAATTGCGGCGCGCCGCCGTTTGTCTTTTATTTTAACCCGAACTGGAATCTGGACATAAAATACATCAGTTCATCGGGGAAGCTTTTCTCGATGTGTCCATGTAATGGACTCTCCATTTCAGCCGCCGCTGATTGCAGGGAGCTCGGCCAGCAGCGCGCCCTCTCTGTCCGGTGATTCCTCGTCAACGTCATTTTGACGTCACGAAGCTTTCACAACTCTCGACTCAAATTAGAGGAACGGAATTCGCTTGAAGCACAGAGGGGAAAAAATAGGAGAGAGCGCGCCTAGAATCTATGAGCCAATCTCCTCTGAAGGCGCTACCTCCCCAACAACCAGTGACAGACCTCTGCGACTCAAAACCAGCGCTCCCAGAGCCTCCTGATTCACCAACGACCTGGGCTTACGCGGTTCTTGCTGAGCTCCAAGTTCTCCGCATTGTCTACTGCGGGGGTTTCCATGTCCTTTCGTTGTTTGCCGGCTGATGTGGTAATCACCGGTAATGAGCAAGCAGAGTCCCTTGCCACAACCGCACATCATACTGGTGTGCCGCTTTCGCGAGCAGTTGCTGCCTCTGATTTTTCCAGGCAGCACTTGAGACAGCTGCTCACAACCCCCCACCCCACGGAGAAGGCTCCGCCCGTATGCCAGAGTGGCCAATGGAAAGGGCCCCAAGCCTTTTGTAGAGGATGGCTTCACCAAGCGGCAGCGCGCCACGCTTCTTCGCCTCCGCACTGGCTGTATTTGGACAGCGGCGCGCCTGTACGCCAAGGGACGCTCCCCGACCTGCGAACGTTGCGGCGATCCCGGAGACCCTTGAGCACCTTCGCTGTGGTTGCCCAGCGTTGGCACAGGAACGCTCCAGGCTCACCTTTGCCTACAGGCAGCATGGCCTCCCTGCTACGCCCACCAGCGACCTCCTGTTTCCTTCGTCTCCCCCCCAACCTCCGTGCTCTCCACAGCCTCTTGGAGTTTGTGGAGGCGACAGGAATCACCACCTACCGTTGAGCGCGGCAATTGCTGGACCATCTCTTCACCCTCGGCCTCCCCCATAATTGGATGGACCCCAGCGGTTTATTTATTTATTTTTTCTTTCTCTCTTCTTCTATCCACCTTTATTTCCCACTTCCCCTGACGCTGCGCCGTGCTCCCTATTGGGCTGCGGGATATAGTGTCATTCCCTAATTAAACACTACTACTACAACTTCTACTACCTAGTCGGCCTCATGTCACAATTCCGACCATGCCTCTTGTTTCTTTTCCTTGTTCTTGGGGGGCTCATGAAAAAAAATCGAAAAATCACAAGCGAGCGCGCCTAGCGTCCACAAACCTCCTCCGACGTCGCTCCCACCTCGTACTCTATCCTCTGGTCACAGTTCTCAGCATGCTCCTGTTTAATATTTTTTTTTATTACTGGGGAGTTATTCTCGATGTGTCCCCCCCTAGTGCACTGTCCATTTCGACCACAGCTGGAGTTGCTGACCAGCGCGCCCCCATGTTTTCGGTGATTCTTCCGCAACCTCATTTTGATGTCGCGAAGCTTTCACAGCTCTCGACAATAATGAGAGGGGTGGAATGCGCTTCAACGCAACGAACGCAGCGCCAGACATCCGCTTTTGGGCGTACATGTCGGAGGCCGTATACAGAAATTCTTATCGCGTAAGCCACCGAATTAGGTTTAATGCAGCCGCCCGTCTAGTGCACCTGTGAAGGTCGGTACGTATTCCCTGCATCGTTCTCAAACATCTGGAACACATTCATATGCAAGTTCAGACTTGACAAGTTCCTGTTTCTGTGCATCGGCGTGGTCAAGAGCAAACATCACGGCTCACCGCTTTTTCGAGTAACTGAATGCGCAGTGACGAAATAGACTGTGGACATCTCCTTCAGGTGGACGCATTGAGAATAGCTCCCCGGAAGTTGAATCTTTCTCTCAACACTGCGGCGTCCTCCAGCCTTAAAGTACGATGACACAACACGCTGTATAGCATATTCGTGGAGTCTTGGACCTACCACATTGTGCATGGATAAATAAAACAGATAAGTGATATATCGATTGGTTAATACACTATATTCCTTTCATTTTTCACGCGAGTAAGTCGATAAATAAAATATAGGAGTAAAGACAATTAAACACTTAGAATAATTGATAGCTGAGCTAGTCGGTAGGTATTCATGTTAAAACGACACAACGGGAAAACTCAGACACAAGAGTGAAGTCAAGAGAGTAAATAGTTATCTCTCACGTAGACCATCACGCGCAACTGACTGATAGGCATCGTCTCTTGCCTTGGAATTCGTGGATAACTATTTTTAAGTGCGGAGCATTTTAAGAACCCGGGTTCTCGTATGCTGTCATCGTATGCTCATAGGCGTGCGCACGAGGGGGGACCGCCCCCCCCTGTTCACCTAAGAACGGGGAGGGGGGCGCAAAGTCTGCCCCATACATTGACTTAAAAGGAAAGGGCGGCGCTGCGACGAACCGTTGCCCCCCTCAAGAGGAACCCTGCGCACGCCTATGCGTATGCTGTAGTTGCTTGTCGAAACGCAGGCAAAACCACGTATACCCTAGCCATCTTTAGGATATTGAGCGCGTGTTCGTGCCAAGAAGTCTTCTTCCTCTTGTTATTTGAGCGCATTGATGATATTAAGTGCGGAGCACTTCAGGGGACCGGGCTGTTGTAGGTTGCCGTATGCTGTCGTCGCTTGGCGGAACACAGGCGAAGCCACGTCTAAAAAAAGAGAAAAAAAGGAAGCAAGCAAAAAGTAGAAAGAGAGAGAAAGAAAGGAAAAAATAAGACAAAATACAGGAAGAATAAGAAATAGTAAGAAATAGGCAAAGAGAAAAAAATAAGACAGAAAAAACGGAAACAGAGACAAATAAATATAAAAAGGAGGAAAGAAAGAGAAAACCGGAGAGAAACAAAGAAGGCTGCCCAGCTCCGCACTTCCTTCATATCTGGCACCACTAGTGCGAAGCTGCCTTAATTTTTCTTTGTCTTTCTCCTTTTTCGCCGCTCTACTATTTTTCAGTTAGCGGCGTTTGAGGTGTCTTGACTACTCTTGTGTCCGTGTTGTTACACCCTGTCTTTCTAAGGGCCCCAAAACAGCCTCTTTGGGTGGGCGCTCTTTGCGACGCCAGAACGGTGATTCACGTAAGGTGATTAGGGCACATATAGTTTCGATTGGTCAATATACCAGAAATATCACTTGTTAATTGTCTCCTACCCTGCTTTGCCTTGTAATCATCCACGCGTTCTTCCTCTCCTCGCATGATTATCATGCGCGATGAACTGATTTCGCTCCATTTTGTGAGTTTCCGATAGTGCAAGCGGAAATAACAGGGCGTAGCCGACAAGCAAGAAATCCTGGAGGCTCAACGCTTAGCGCTAACATTGTACACGTGCTTTATGAACTATCGAGGAGATATCGCCTTTAAAAATTGGAGTAAAAGCGAAAATGAAACCAATAGAAGAGGCGCCGGCTTACTTGATTCTTGCAACGGACGAACTATTTACAGTGAAGACGATGCAGTTCTCCAGAAAAAAGGCCTGGCCGATTCCACGGTTTTTGTATACATTTTGATTGCGATAACATTTATACGGGAACGGTACAGGTTTTCATCATCGCCGCCATGTTCCGTATAAAGTCTGAATCATTAACTTTTGAACGCGCATCGTATCCTGTATCCGCAAGTAAAAAAGCTCGCGAGCGGTAGCGAGGAACACGGCTGAAGCATAGATGAAACAAGCTGCCCATCTCCGTCGCACGGTGGCCGCATGCGATGACATCCCAACGCATGCGAGGCCTGCCGTTGATTGATCCTCAGTCAGAAAGGAAGCGCCTTGTCCGCCGTTCACTTGACGGAGTATGAAGGGACGCCGGGGTACAAGGGTTCCGTAGCTCAAGCCGCAACTGTGAAATTTGACTATAAGGGCACGGTCGCGAGCGCTACCTCGGCAGGCTTCCGCAAACAGCTTGTATACCCTTCTGCGCGCTCCGATCTCACCGCTTCGTGCTGTGACCACTGGCGCGACAAACTGCAGGAAAACCGCTTCCTTCCCGGAAACTGCGGCATTCCCTCACAACGGCGTTTTGCAGCTTCGCGAGATTGGAAGAAGAGTTAGCTGCTAGCATTGGCTCATTACAACATTACTACATGTTGCTATCGCATTCAACTTCTCGACCTTTCGGGGAAACATTTTTTTTTTTCAGAATACAAGGGGCAAACTTCTCTCCCCAACAATTTGTGAATGAACCCCCCCCCCCTTCCGCGCCGCGCCGCCGCCGATCCGATGAACCCCGCGCCGATGACACGCCGCCGCCGGAGGTGGAAACACCGGCGCGCCGCCGCCGGCAATTTAGGGACCGGCGCACAGGTCTAATTCTTCCTCTGTGGGAGCACGCCGAGACACTTGACACACCACAGAAAGCAGCTCAGCGTTTGTCCTTGAAGTCTCAACACCAAACTTGGGGCCAAAGCCAAGAACATGACGCACGTCCTCAGGAAGGCTCAGATCCTCGGGGTTGCAAACATCGCTGTTGACGTTTTTCCGGACCACTGCGGCGCGTCCTCAAAGATGCTTTAACTGGATCCTCCAAAGGTTCTCGGTGGCTTGTTCCGCAATACGAAGATGCTTCTTCAGAAGACATTAGGCGACGCAAGTCTCAAAGGCAACATGCAGCTGTACACTGAGGTACACCCGAAGCAAACGAGCTTGGCGTTGCCATTCAGAGCGCAAATTCTTCAACAATCTCTTCCCATGTCCGATGGACAGAGTAAAACCACCAAAGATGGCTACAACGTCATCAGGTAGAAAGCCTTTGCGAATGCAAAAACTGAGCGTCCGTGATCTGCAAATAGCCGTGGCAAGGAAGGTAACAGTGCCGCTAGGATCTTGAAACATAAGTAAGAAAGGGCCCGATGAACAAGAAATGAAATTGACGAGGGTGGCGATGCGGGCTTGTTGGTCTGTCATGATTCTTAGATGTGGGCGCTAAAAGACGAGGATGAAGGGAAGAAGAACACACACACAGGCACTACTGACAACAAATGAAGTTTACTTCCATCACCAAGCCGACTGATATACCTATTTTTGCACACGACAATCGCGTGAGTACTTGCGGAAAACATGAAAAATATGAAAAAACATGAAAAATCAACAACGCAATCAACAACATGACAGGGCTAGAAACATCCTACTACAAAAATTGAACACTTCTGGATAGCCAGTAACAAGACAGGCCTCAGAACATGCGCAAGTAGTAATAATAATATCTGGGGTTTTACGTCCCAAAACCACTACATGATTATGAGAGACGCCGTAGTGGAGGGCTCCGGAAATTTTGACCATCTGGTGTTCTTTAACGTGCACTGACATCGCACAGTACACGGGCCTCTACCATTTCGCCTCCATCGAAATGCGACCGCCACGGCCGGGATCGAACCCGCGACCTTCGGGTCAGCAGCCGAGCACCGTAGCCACTGTTCCACCGAGGCGGACTAACATGCGCAAGTAGTCCAATTCCTTTTTTACTCAAAGACAGTGACGTTTTGCTTACACAACTTTCGCCGAAATAGTCAATCTGCTCAGCTCCGATTAGTAATCTAGTGATTTCAGACTTGCTCTTGCACACTATAACAGTCTTATCAAAATTGGGTTGGCACGTGCAATTGTGGCAATGTAGCGCCAAAAACCAATGGGGGGGCGATTTGCCCACTTTGTTGCTGTGCTCTCTGAGCCTATCATTGATGCAGCGGCCGGTCTGCCCAATGTAAAATTGGCCACAGGACAAAGGAATCCGGTAAATGACGCACGTTCTACAGGGAATAAACGGTTTAGTGTGCTTCTTCGGGCATACAACACTAATCTTCTTATCGGGATTAGTTTTCTTGCATAAGGTACCCAATTTTAATGGCGCGGAAAACAGAACACGAGTGTTAGATCTGCCTGCAATTTTCTTAAGGTTATGGGAGACTTGGTGAATGTAAGGAACCACCACTACAATTTCTTTCTTGGGGTAGGATGAACCTACGGTGGTGGACCTACCTTGCGTACCCTTATCCCTGCAAAGTAAGCCTTCTACTACGGAAATAATCAGATGGGAGGGGTAGCCAGCTGATTGTAGCCTTGACAGTAGCGCCTGTGTGTGTGTCCTTCTTCCCTTCGTCCTCGTCTTTTAGCGCCCACATCTAAGAATCATGACAGACCAATAAGCCCGCATCACCACCCCCCTGCAAAGGTGGTTTCACTGCAGAGTGTTGTGCTGTGCCGTGAAACTACTTGTCCAGGAGAATCTGCACTGCTGCGAAGGTACACTTCAAGGTTGAATGTACATATTGCCTTCACCTTGAAGAATAATTTTCGAAATTTAAAAGCCTGTTATACGAGCTTATGTGTGCTAAGTGTAGTAAACTAAAACATAACATATTTAACTGCTTATAACTTGCGCCTTAGCTCATGATTACTGAACTGGACACGGAAAGCAGAAGAGTAGGTCTGAAAATTAATATGCATAAAACTAAAGTAATGTGCAAGTCTCGGAAGAGAACAGCGCTTTGCGATACGTGGCGAGACACTGGAAGTTGTAAAGGATCTACTTAGGACAGGTAGTAACCGCGGAGCTGAACCATGAGAGTGAAATAACTAGAAGAATAAGGATGGGGTGGAGCACATTCGGCAAGCATTCGGCAAGCATTCGGCAAGGAAGGTATATAACAGCTGCATCTTACCGGTACTTATCTACGGAGCAGAAACCTGGATACTTACAAAGAGGGTTCAACTTAAATTGAGGACGATGCACCGAGCGATGGAAAGGAAAATGACAGGTGTAACCTTAAGAGACAGGAAGAGAGCAGAGTGGGTCAGAGAACTTACGGGGGCTAAGGATATCATATTTGAAATCAAGAAGAAGAAATGGGCATGGGCCGGGCACGTACCACGTAGGCAGGATAACCGCTGGTCATTAAAGGTAACTGACTGGATTCCAAGAGAAGGCAAACGCGTGAGGGGGGAGACAGAAAATTAGGTGGGCAGATGAGATTGCAGGTATAATGTGGCAGCAGAAAGCACGGGACCGGGTTGATTGGTGGAACATGGGAGAGGCATTTGCCCTGCAGTGGGCGTAGTCAGGCTGATGATGATGATGCTGAACTTGCGCCTTACTGATATTGAAATCTTGCAACTGTGAAAGTTGCTTCCACTTCACTTGAACAAAAAAAAAAAAGAAATGTGGCATTCATACTCGCCTAGTTACAGTTAAACATATATCGTGCAAGTTTCATTCATTCACACCGTAGTGCTTAGCTACATTCATCAAATTATGAGTGTACTTCATAATGAGTGCATTACGAAGTATAATGATGAGCAGTTTCAGTTTATTGAACGTATTTCGGTGGGTGGTTACATATAGGGAGAGGTATACAGAAAGAGGTCCCTTAGTCCGAACACTGCAATGGGACCTCTTGTTATAAAATACATAAAGAAAATAAAAACGGGAGCAGAATAGCGAAAAACAAGCGTGAGATGCGTACAAAATAATAGGAGTGGCATTATGGTAAGCAATGACAATTAGAATAATTGACACTGAAATACACATATAAAATAGATTAGCAAATTAAGTAAGTCCGAAGAAAGTGCAATGATGCAATGATCAGGAGTGTACACTGATAAATGTTTCACAAGAAAAAGAATGTAATGAACGTGAATAAAGAAAACTTCAAATGCATTGTAAAAACGACAAAAAAAATAATGGCAGTAATTACACATAATTCAGAGAAACTAAGAATGATTCAAATAAAGGCGAACTGAATGTTTGAAGGCATTTAATGAGGGCGAAGCTTTAGCCTCCAAAGGCAGAGTGTTCCATATCTTTATAGCGGAGAAGCTTACTGTTTTTTGTCCGTAATTTGTGCGCACCTTGGGCAGTAAGATATTGTTTTGAAGGGAGAAGCGTGTATTACTAGAGGACGTTGTAAATTTATTACCTACAATATACAGAAGATTCGGATTACGTATCATGCGGTTGGCAATTACGGCTAAGTTAAAGACGATCATATTTGAAATAGGAAGGATATTTAGTGAAGAGAATAGCGGAGCTGAATGAGCGTGATAATCACTGAACGTCATTATACGGAGAGCCTGTTTTTGAATATGTGCTAATGTGCTTAAGTAAGTTTTATATGTAAGTCCCTAAGATTCAATGCAGTAGTTGAAATGACTATGAAGGAGCGCAAAATAGAGGGAAGTTAGAGTAGGGAGCGCAAAAAATTGGCGGGCTCTGAGCAGAACACGAATACCATAGGCGGTCTTCCGTTTTATTTCATCAATATGTTGATTAAAGTTCAGGAAACAATCAAATTCGACTCCGAGAAATGTGCATTTGTCAGATGGAAATATTTCATAGTTAGTAACATACACCGGGAGTGCATTATCCCGCTTTTTCGAACGAGAACTGAAGATAACAAACTTTGTCTTAGATGGGTTAATAACAAGCTTGTTTTTATGGCACCAACTAATGACGCTCTGAAGATCGCTGTTTAGCTGGGAGGTTAGGGCAGCAATGGAGTCATGTGCAGTGAAAATGGTGGTGTCATCTGCGTAAAGCAAGGATTCTGTGTCTGGTGATAAACAGTCCGTCAGGTCATTTATGTAGATTAGGAATAAAAGAGGACCTAGTATAGATCCTTGTGGGACTCCTATATTGATAGTTTTGGAGCCCGGGAGCACGCCTGAAATAGATACAACTTGAGTACGGTTCAGTAAATAACTAGAAATGAATTCTCGTGACGGGCCAGTTATACCATAAAAAGAGAGCTTGTTCAAAAGAAATGATGGAATCAAAGGCTTGACTGAAGTCAATGAAGACAGATCCAAGGAACTTCCTGTCATCAATTGTGTTTCTGATATTTTCAGTAAGAGCAACTAGCGCGAGATTGGTGGAAAGCCCTTGACGAAACCCAAACTGATGGGGGATAAGAGCTGAAATTTTTTCAAGGTATTTTGTAAGACGGCTGGAAAATTGTTTTTTAACAACCTTACTGAAAAAAGGAATAATTGCGATGGGCCTATTATTGTTTATGACTGATTTATCACCTTTCTTATGAACAGGTACTACCTTGCTTTTCTTTAGTTCGGAAGGAAAGATAGAGTGCTTAAAGATTAAGTTGACGATATGTGCAAAAATAGGGGCGATGACATCAACAATGTCCTATATGTGTCTGGCGGATATGTTGTCAAGCCCAGCGCTAGTTGTTTTCAGACTCATGATCGTGCTGCGAACTTCAGCTGGACAGGTTGGAAAAAGATAAAAAAAATTGCAACGGGCGCCGACTGTCGTTAAGGCATGATTGCCCGCATTGAGTGGTGATACTGGAAAAATACTGGCTGAAAGTGTTTGCAATGGCATCAGAAGTGCGAAAGGTCTTTCCGTCGTGACATATTTCAGTAATACAAGTTGCAGCTTTATTTTTATTTA
Organism: Rhipicephalus appendiculatus; assembly: GCA_030522465.1. Taxonomy (NCBI): domain Eukaryota; kingdom Metazoa; phylum Arthropoda; class Arachnida; order Ixodida; family Ixodidae; genus Rhipicephalus; species Rhipicephalus appendiculatus. The sequence continues at coordinate 10,480 of JALIZH010011480.1, forward strand.
GAAATGAGTTAACTATACGCCACTGCTTTCCCATATTCTTACCAGCTTGAATTATTAAATTTTCATAGTGGTTTCGTAATTTTCAAGTTAGTTGGGTCATGACGAAAATTCTCAGTAAATTTGATGTATACTATTTGAACTATTCGATTCGAAATTATATTCAACCAAATCACTATCTGCTGCAAACTTGTTTCGAACCTCATATGTAATACTCACCCATACCTCATTTCCACATCCATTCGACATGTGTCACTGCTCCTTCGTCATCAACAATGACGCAAGTTTCGAAGCTGACTGCTTCAAGCATAATTGCAGGAATATGGTCGTGTTCCTCCCAAATAGTGGCAAACTCGCCATTGTCTTCAGCTGCACCAGTCTATTCATCACTGGGCGAACACAGTCCATCGGGCTGAAACTGTTCCTGATTGTATCGCGTATTACATCTTGCGAGGCACGGCTGATGATCTTGAATTGCACCTAGTAAATTGATACTCAGTGCCTCATTCATCCGCAACTTCAGCAGGAGCCACCAGACTGCGCAGTTTCAATGACTCAACATGGAAGCACAGATTATACTTTGGTCTGATGGCTGCAACACACTGCCGTCGCATTCGGTGGCAGAAATTAGCGTTCAACATTTCTGAGCGAATGGCACAGCGGTGAGCCGAGCAGTTGTCCAGCAACAAGTAAACCTTGTGTTTGCTCAATGCAAGCTCATCATACCAGTCATACAGCCACTCTTCAAACAATGCCCCTGTCATCCAGGCTTTTCTGTTTGAGCGCTACATGACTTGGAACAAAGTACGCTCTCGTAGGCATATGGGCAACTTGCATTTCCCAATTACAAGCGGGGACAACACGGATGAGCGGTTCATATTCATCATAAGGCGAACTCTCGCCTGGTCTTAAAGAGGCCCTGCAAGACTTTTCCAAGTAGCCATGGAATGGATTCACTCAAGGAGCTTATTGCCTCACGAATTCACCGCCGCAATTTTTTTTAGAATCCATCCAGTACGAGCGGAGTTACACCGATTTGTCGCATGCTGCAATTGCATTCTCTCTCTTCTCGTCCTGACGAAAGCACTGGAAGCTAAGCAGGGAGGGGGTGGCACGGGGGGAAGAAAATACGTCACGCGCACCTCATGACCTTGAGCACTTTTTCTCTTCGAATGCGCGACTTTTCTGTGTGATCGCGCGCGCACGCGTGGACAAGTCACGGCGTCCCGCGGCGGCCCCAGTAACGACTGAGCGTGCCATGCATAAATCAGCCAATGGCTGATACAGTGGCTGTGACGCAGTGATTTTGAGCCTGTAGCGTCATTTGTCAAGAGAAGAGAAAGCGATTTTTAGCTGATTTTGCGAATTTACTGTAAATTCCAGGCCATGTGCTGCGCTATAATATTTAGCTCGCGTGTTCTCGGCAGCCTCAACTACCGATCGGCAGTGTTTTTTTTAACATGCTCAAAAAGCATTGCAGGGCCCCTTTAAGGTTACTGCTGTGGCTTTTCTCATTTTTAAGTGTTGTTGTTAAACTAGCGATCAAAAAATCTGTAAGCAGGGGTTGTGTGCTCGAGCCGACGTTTCGACAAGTCCACTTGTCTTCTTCAAGGCTAGAACGTTTCGACGATGTTTCGACAAGTGACTTGTCTTCTTCAAGGCTAGTTCTAGCCTTGAAGAAGACAAGTCACTTGTCGAAACGTCGTCGAAATGTTCTAGCCTTGAAGATGACAAGTCCACTTGTAGAAACGTAAAAGTGTTCCTTAACCACTTTTCTAAGTAATTGTCCAATGACCTCAATATTGTTGTGTATTGTCTCGCATATCAATTGTTGTGGGAATTTGTCGCATGCTTTTAGAGCTTTCTCTGTTGTCCCAATGAGCGCACTGGAAGCCACACAGAGAGGGCTGGCATGGGCCAAGAGAGCGACATTACGACATTGAGTGTGTTTGATAAAACGCAGTTGCTCTCTGCCATTGTGATTCCTGTGTGCGCTAGTGTGGCTACTGTGGACCGTAAAATCATGAGCAAGTGCCCCCTCCTACGGTAAAGATAATCAGACGAGAATTGGAGGGGGCTCCTTGCCTAGTCATAGACTAAAATTTAATATAGCGGCGGAAGATCCTCTGAGAAGAATGCACACCTGTGCTTCTGATGGAATATTTTATTGTATACGCATGCGTTTACTCTTTTTTACTGAACAAGATATAATTCTTTTGTGAAATTTCATGGGTTATGACCAGGGGGAAAACGTTCTTCGAATGTTCCTACGATTTGCGACAACTCAGAATGCAACCCCGAGGCACCGCGCTGTAAAAGTACAAAGAAATCGCGCACATATAAGAGCACTCAGAACTTCGGTTCCTAGCAGGATTCTGTTGCGGAGAACGGGTTGAAAAAGAAAAATGGCGGGAGCGGAGAAGAGGGGGCGCTTGCTCGATCATTATGACACCTTACTTCCCAATACACTGACAAACTTTTTGAAGTCAGCCCCAACGAAGTTCTTGAATTACATAAATCCAAAAAGTCGCAATGAGGACCTAACCATAAATGAAGCTAACCGAAATTCTGCTAAGTTGCTTAGCGGCTACTTCTGCTCCATTTTCACAGAGAAAGACTGCGCACTATTAGAAACAGGCCGCTCTAGATTAATACCCCCAGAGCAGCTTTAACCCTTTCAGACACCACCTATCAAGACCTGTCATTTAATGTGTCAAATTGATATCATGCTATTTCAAGATACTCAACAATCTAATGAAACAAAAATAATGTGATTCTATGTTATGTCATGTGTGTTATGGTAACTAATCCTAATTAAGCTGTAATTCAGTATCTATTTATCTTGAACTCACTGATGCTCTGTCTTGGCATAAACAGAATGAAATATCAGGCTAGAAATATAGTGCAAGTTCATTTTTGGTTATGTCCATTTTGAGGAAAGAAAAATTCTACTTTTCACATGGCTCCCAGGAAGCAGCACGTCGAACGACTCGTCGAACGTGGCAGTGCCTTCAGCAAATTGATTATATGCGACAGTACACAGCACAATGAAGTTAAATGAAGACAAATTTATTACGCATGGTGTTCAACTCATCCAAAGCTGGATATATCTTGCTCTTTATTAGTCCCCAGTTGATACAAATAGCAAAAACAAGTGGTGTACACAATTGTGTACATAGCATGTCAAAGCTTTAAATAACCGAAGCAGGCATATTTAAGTCGCTGCTAAATCTAGACCCTAAGAAATTGTGAGGACCTGAAGATATATCAAATGCATTCCTTCGCAGATACGCTGGGTAGATGGCCAAGTATTTATTAATAATCTTTGAGAAACCACTATCTTCAGGGACCCTCCCTAATGACTGGAAAATGGCTAAAGTAAAACCTATTCATAAATCAGGAAGTAAAACCAAACCCTCTAACTACAGGTCAGCCTCACAAGCATGCACAGCCTGCAAACTATTGGAACACCTCATCTTAAAGCATATATAGTAGACTCTCGTTAAACTAAACCTGAAGGGACCGGGAAACGAGTTCCATTTACTGAGATGAACAAGGGTGCACAATACAGGAATTAAACCAATCCGAGACAGTTGTTCCATTTAAGCAGCAATTCTGTTTAACAAATTTCCATTGATTGAGAGTCTGCTGTAACCAAACACCTTGAAAAGAAAGAAACACTAACACGCTGTCAGCAGGAATTTCACAAAGGTGTCACCACGGTCACACAATCACTTGAATTTGCTCACGATGTATCACTGAGTGTCGACCTACAGAAACAAATCGATCGTATCTTTTTAGACTTCTCAAAAGCTTTCGAACACCTATCACATAACAAATTAATTCGGTAACTCGAACTCACCTTGGGGAAAGGACCCATTGTCGATTGCATAAAAGATTATATCATTAACCGTGCCCAGTTTGTAGAAGTAATCCGGCAATGTTCCCATAAATGTAGTGTAAGATCCATAGTTCCAGAAGGAAGCATTCTGGCTCCAGTATTATTTCTTATATACATCAATGATCTGCCTTGTAATGTGTCAGACCTTTTGCTGATGACTGCATTTCATACCAAGTATATAATGACCATCTAGCATTAAACAATGTTTTGTCATTAGTATTCAAATGGTGTAAAGAATGGCGAATGACTTTGAATGTTAAAAAATCAGTTCTTCTATCAATTACGAGAAAAAAAAACGCACATCCGATTTTAACTACACCATAGCCAGCGCCGCACTCAGTGCAGTGAAAAAGTACAAATACCCTGGCTTAACATGAGCCCACAACTTTTGATGGGAATGCCATGTAAACAATGCTACCTCGACTCCACTAAAAAGGTTGCTTTCTCCAAGTAGACGTCCGAGAGTAGCGCCCCCAATCATAAAGCTATTAGAATACCAAACTTTTGTCAGATCAACTTTGGAATACGCTAAGGTTGTGCTTCCACTAAACTCATTAGAAAACTAAAAGCAGTCCGAAGCAAGGCACTAAGGTGCATATACAATAAATATAATTAAAAGACTCGCCCACAAAATTGCTAAAACAGGCCGGTATCCTCACCTTACAAAACCGAGCCAAGCTTGCATGACAAAATATGATGTACCAGGTAATTCACAGAGACATAAATATAGACAGTTCCAAATACTCATCTATAAACCAAACACGATGAACCCTACACAGTCATTATCACTACACAAGCACACAATGCATGCGGAAAGTCATAAGCATTCATTTTTATCCTTTGATGACACGTGAATGGAACAGGCTGGAAACTACTATAACAGCGTGACCTTATCTTCCTGCTGAACATTGCTCGAAAATGAATTACGTGCTACCCAGTTATAAAGTATTTTTATCACCATTATTTCTGTATCATTTATTTTCATTTAAAAACTTTTTTTTATTATTCTTTTTTTATTATTCTGTATCCATAATTCTCTACCTATTCAAACCATAAAGGTACTAGAGTAAAAACTGGTTAATTCGAACTCAGTTAATTCGAACTGATGACGTCCTGGTCCCGACACAGCCCTGTGTATTTCTATGGGGGAAAACTCCAGATAATTCGAACGCATCGGTATCCACAAAGGTTAATTCAAACTGGGAGCCCCCTGGCTTTCATCGTTCCTTGCACCATTCCACCCAGTGATGACAATGTGTTGCACAACCAAGCCAAACCAAATTTAAGAGAGATGCAAAACAACAAATCAGGAGCATTTGTCCACAGATAAGAACTCGGACGCAGCAGTGAAGCTCTTGGGCAAGCTGCAAACGATGCTCCCGGAGTGGCGACAGAAGCGCAAGCAAATGCAACTTGCTGATTACTTTTAATTTTGATTGCGTTAACACTTCCATCTAAGTAAACGTAACACAGTGCGCTGTGAGCGCATTGTGTATCGTTTTATACTCTGTCCTTGTCATTTGAGTGCTGTTTTATTTTTTTCAATATGCTAGACCCAGTGGCCCAACGTCGTTCACTGCTAAATGAACGTGTTTTGGAGCATAAATAGCATCATATATTTCGACATTAAGGCTCACTGCTCACAAGCATGTCACTGCTTGTTTAGGTGATCAATCAATTCTGTTCTCTGTCAGAGCTCCATGAACTAAATTCATAAAATCACCTGCCGCAGACGTGTGGTATCGTCTAATTCATGATAACGAGTCCAGAGGTAGCTTCTTTGGGTTCTGCCCGCACATTGTGACGCGATGTCCGCTCATTCTAGTGCCTGCCTGCTATTTCGAACTCCGCTTAATTCGAACAGTTTTAGTCCCCTTCGCGTTCGAATTAACGAGCTTTTACTGTACTGCCTATGATGCAATCGCAACCTAGATGCCTTACAACATGGTGGATAATTGTCTACCTTTTTACTTCATGTTTATCCTTCTCTCTGTTTCCTCGTTTTGTTTTCACCATGTTTACCTGATGTTACATCAGTGTAGTTTTTTCATTCCAGTTTTGTCATTTGTGTATACGTCTTTGATCACCCTTTAATTTTCTGTAACATTATTACGATGTAGTATTATGTTTTCCTCTTTGGCTTTGTTAACTTCCTCTGTTTTTTTTTGTTTTTTTTCGTGTAATCTAATTTTTGATATTTCTACTGTCATGTTGTCATAAGACAACATGCCCTTTCTATAATGATCCCTGATGGAATCGACAGTATAAATGAAGTAAATAAGTAAAATTTGCGCATATTTCAAGTCTCCCAAAAAGGGGAAGGGACCACTTGCACGGGTAGTGGTGCTTGCTTGGTATTTTACGGTAATGTTAACCAACTGCGGAACAGAGCGCTGGCACGTGGTGGCAAAAGTGCATCTGATCCAAACGCCGCTGCTGATATACGTCGGCTATTGGCCAATAGCATGCTTTATATTCTGTGAGACCAAGCAGCAGGCACCAGCAGCTCAGAAAAAACTGAGGGCCGACCTCTGTATGGACAGAGGGCACCTCAGGAAAAGGAAATTTCATGCTCCTCTTCTGAACTCCCCTTGCCACACACGACTGCAAGATTTGGCTGAGGTGTCTATAGCAGTGTCTGCTTTCTGGAGAATGTTTTTTTTTTTACAGCAAAAGCTGTTGTGAGATCACAACAAGGGCCGTTTTTGCGCCCTAGTTGTCCGCCGCCGCCGCCGGTGTCCGTAACCCCTATTGTACGAAATAAGGAAAAAAAACTAAATAAATAAACCCGGGCCCTCTGCGTGGCAGCCCAGCACTCTACCACTGAGCTACGCCGCTGCTTGACACTGCGGTGCAAACATTCTGTGCAGGCTTGATGTCGGGTAAGGAATCGCGTTAACATGTGTTGTAAAGCGTTTTAGAACAGTAAAGTAACAACCAGGCATCACACAATGCGAATTGCGCAGCGAGTGGGTCGTTCAATGCCCCAACGCATTACAAAATCCTCAGGCATAATTCTTCATCATCGTCAGCCACAGTATCAACAAAGTGCGCATAATGCGTTACAAGCGTCTAGCGGGTACCGCGCTTTTCCGAAGAATGACGAATAATGGCATAGTGGACGCTTCCCCACTACACAAAAATTATTATCTATGGCGTAGTGGGTACTATGCAGGTGTGCTTGTAGTAGTTGCCCCAAGAGTGTTTAAAAAAGGCTCTAGAAAGGCCGCTCTTCCAGCTTTCGCTGTGACTGTGCTGCGCGTTCCGCGCAGGCCTGGCGTTTTTTTTTTTTTCACCAAGCATGAGGGATGTTTCATAGCCCCTTAAAGCAAAAAAAGTTTGCCAGGTTGTGCAGAGAGAGACAGGGCTTTATGAGAGAGTGGCCGAAAGCCATCCACATCAACTGAGCAGTTTTTGCCTTTACCTTGCGACAGTACAGTGCTCCTATTCTTAATAAGGGGAGGTGCTATTCGAAAAATGGCATTTTTTTTGAAAATTGTCGCTTTTGACATTTATTTTGTAAAATTATGTTTGGCGAGTCTCCGAATATCAAGGCTTAATTCAGATTAGAAACTGTTGAAAAAAACTTCCCCATCTCCCGCTAAAGGGAACCATGTGTGGATGCGAAGCAGCGGGGAGATAATTAGCTTGAGCGGGAGGAACGTCGCCACTCTCGTTTCACGGCAGCGGTCCGGGTGCTCATCGCGGCGCTGCGCAGGAGAGAGAATGAGGCGCGTGCGCTCCGTCATTTTCATACCGCGGAACTACCGTGGCGACCCCAGCGGAGTATGCAGCTGTCGCACCACCTGTCGTGCGCGCCGCTCCGTAGATGATTCCTGGAGGAGAGGACGGGGGGACCATAGGAGAGGAGAAAGGGATGCCGGAGCCGCTCCGTAGAGTAGAGGATTCCCTAGCGGAGAGAGGGGGGGAGAGGACGCGCATGCGCTGTGGGACGCGGGTGCCGCTCCGTAGAGTAGAGGATTCTTAGAGTAGAGAAAGGGGGGTGAGCGTAGGAGAGGAGAGATAGGGGGGGAGGGGACGCGCATGCGTGGGGGGTGTGGGACAAGGGGGCCGCTCCGTAGAGTAGGAGATTCCTAGAGGAGAGAAAGGGGGTGAGCGTAGGAGAGAGAGGGAGGGGACGCGCATGCGCTGTGGTGGTGTGGGACGCGGGAAGGAGGGGACGGACTAAGCCCCCTCCAAACACATGCAAGCAAGATCAAGGAATGGGGTCAACCTGGGCGACAGACACCACCTGCCTAGACATTGCTAAGCAGCCTCTCCGTGCTCTCGGCCATGACTCTGATGACTGTGGTAGTGGTTGACGGCCTTCATATTACTACAGTGCTCTGGTTCGCATAATGGGTGCTTCCCTACTTCATGAAAGTGGCCGGACGCAGGACGCGGGAGGGACGGACATAGCCCCCGAGCATAAGATGCTTCGCATCTAAAAATCTATTTTTAGATGCTTCGCATCTAAAAATCTATTTTAGTCAGGCTATGTCACTCTCTGGCTTCAGCCAGAGCAGGTGCTGACGCCGCAGTGTATGATGAAGTTTATGGGGTAAACAGGAAAGCATGAACCATGTCGTCAAGCACCAAGGCATGGCACTTTGTAAACTGCCATTACACTGTCAACGTAGAAATAAGTTGAAAGATAGCGCTACACAGGAGTTGCGAAATTGCAATAAGCACCCACATAAAATGTCCAGGAAATGTATCATGTCATGTGCATTAATTCTTTGAATAGCAGCGTGGCAGGAAGTTGCAACTTCTGTCCAGAAGGAGCGACTTCCCAGTGTAAGCACAGGCGAGCCAAAGTTATTTGGGAGTGCGCACCAGATTACACTCTAATCCTGATTGACTAACAGTTGTTGGCTGTACGTCCCATATATAAGCTCCTCATAGATGAAAAGCTCTTGGTTCACTGTCTGCAAGGAAGAATGAAACTTCCTCAACTTCAACTTCACATTCTTCAACTGCTTGCCATCTGAAGAACTTGTCGCCTTGGGCCACTCGCATGACCAGAAGCAAATCACAAGAATGTCTGCAAGACAGCTGAGGCATGGGCTCATCATGCCATATGGGGAAGGGAGAGCACCTCTACGACTTACTTCTCAAGGAGTGGGAAGGAGGACAATTCTCAATGCACTTGCTCTCTAAAGGGTGCATTGTTGAATGGTCTCACAAAGTTTCGTAAAAATCCGACTGTGCATTGAAGAATAGATGTTTATAACCTTCAATTGCGTTTTTCTCAATTTGCATTTTTAGGAAATTTTCACACGTTGTGCACAAACATTTGTGCACTTAAATTCGTCAGATCTTAGCGGAATCTTGCATAGTGTACCAGCAGACAATGTAGAGTACTAATATCTACATAAAATCTTGATATCCACTATTACACTTTTTTAAATTCATAATTTAAGATGTCAACAGTGCAAGTGTGAAATATAGATTTGGTACTCTTTATTTTTTTTGTTGTTGAAGTGGTAATGGCCATAGCCGCAATTCTGGTAGTTTTCTACATTTTACTGTTCATGTGCAGCAGAACAAGTTATATCGGGACACTGTTGAAATTTTTAATGAGCAGGAAATTGTGCACAAAAAGCCTCATAATTTGTCATCCATCTTCTTGGAACTTGGAAACTATTACACCCACTATAAAACTAATTACATTTTTTTAAATCAGCATCATAAAACCTACTTGTGGTTAAAATTTCAAAGGCCTAGGTTGGAAAATGACAAAAAGACATTTTCGAGTAGCATCTCCAAGTTGAGAAGAACGCCGGTGTTGGCATCGTTAGTTGTGAGCGAAAAATCATCATCTTTTCTGTGACCGAGAAATCGATAAAATGCAAATAAAATGAGCAATAAAAGTCTTCAGTTTGAGCCAGAATCGAACCCGGGCAGTCTGTGTGGCAAGCAGGTGTTCTACCATAGAGCCGCGCTATTGCTTTAAATTGCTTCGGAAAAAAAATTATATATGAATTTCATGTAGTGGAACGAGTCTCCTTAAGGCATGTAATATTGTGTGGCAGAAGAGTAGAATCGCGCCAGGCGTCAAAACATGTGAATTGCGCAACAAGTCGGTGTTTTAAAGGCCCATCCATTACAAAGCACTCAGACATATTTCATCATCACCAGCTGCAAAAACATCTCAAAAGTGAGCAGCTGCGTAGGTTCGCGTGTTGCCTTACGGACGCATAGTGGGCCTTTAGCTGAATTGCAAAGGAAAGAATTATGGTGTAGTGGGCACTTAAGAACTGTACTTGCAGTAGACATTCTAGGTTAGTTTGAAACGGCCAATGTTACGTGCACAGTTCATTTTCTTACGGCAGCGGTTGAGGCGTGCACCGAGGATTGAAGCCAGGCTAGCAGTTGAGGAGACGATGCGCATGGGGCCTAATTACGCAATCACATTCTACTCTTGAAGGCAAAGCTGAAGCATCCTCCAGGTTTCTTTCCCGGGAAACCACTTGGCCTTCTTGAGTGAAAGGATTTTGCAGAGGATTAAGGTAGGAAGCGGGTGCTTTGAGCCTCAAAGTAATCAGCACAAAAAGTTATTGATCAGTATTATATTCATAGTGTGTCACATTGTCTATAGAAGGTGGCCACTTGGTATTGCTCCAAGGTAGTTTTTTCGGAATAACAAGCTCGGCAAGATTTGTGTGGCAGTCGAAAGGAAGGCAGAGGGTTAAAGTCAAAGCATGCATCGATGCACCATTAAGCTACCTAATAGGGTGGTTGAATGTGGAAAAGGTGTCATTTATAGCATACTCTTTTTCTACAGGAAATCTTATGTAGGGCAATGTGGATGTTGTTTGAATAATAGCTCACAAGGCCTCCTTGGGGGCACAGCCGTTTTATAATTTGTTACTTTGCAAAAGGGGGTGGCTAAAAGACTGGGTGGCACGGGAGATTGAAGCATTTTTCGCAATCAAGTCCAGTGAAACATTTCATGTAGCCACTCATAACATTGCATACCACTGAGATTGAGTACTTGAGAGCACACCATTGACCGGTTCCTATGTATGCTTATTGAACCACGTGTTATTCAGTGAATATGTTTCCACAGTAAAACCTCAGTTGATGGTTCGCTCTGTGTCTGTGTGTTCTTTTGTCATCTTCCTTGAATCAGCATGGCTTTGTGCAAGAATGCAGTACCAATTCACCCAGCAAACAACCCTTCTTAGATCTATAGTCGGTGACAAGCTAAGAATAAATAGTAAACTGTACCGCTGTCCACTTGTATCACGCGCGTCCAACTACGGCCGCTCTTTATGATGACGTAACGGTTAAGACGAACCAATGAAAAATGCAACATGGCGTCGTCCGTGACGAGGCGAGGTACCGCAGCACCGAGACCGAGAGCCGTTGATTCTAATTTTCTGTGGTGTTTTAGAAGCTCTTTCCTAGTGTTATCCGCTCGTACGCAGCATCATCGCCGCCGATCGTCATTCGATGCAGTAGAAGCGTGTTATTGTGCCGCGTTTGAAGTGCACCGAAGCGGCAGCTAGCATCTCGGACGCTCTGTCGCGTTCCGTCGTTTCGGCAGTGTCAAGTTGCATCACGGCGTGTGTTCCTTCCATCGCTCGGATGCACCAAGCATATCGCCTGAGCGTCACCATAATGGCGATTGTCGCGTTCACTTGTGTGCTGTGAGTCGGAATGTGCGCGTCTGTGCTCGATTACCGTCTGCAAAAGCCATAGCATTAGCGTTGCCACATGTGCGTGCGTGTGTTACTTCGAGCTCGCAACGTGGGAATCTTGGTGATCTGTTGCGCAATACGCGATGCTGTGCGTCTCTATGCATGGAATATGTGCGGACGAAGAGAAAGAGCGACCATCATAACCCGTTAGCGCAACACAGTGCGAAAGTTAACAAACCAGGTGTGGAGAACATGCTGTGGTGTATGCATTATAAGGAGATAATTGTGGTCATCCGGTGCATGTGTGATTATGTGATGTGTGCCCCCCAGCCCAGAATGATGTGCTAGGTTGAAGTGCCCATCGCGTAAGTCTTTTCACGCTCGATGCACGAACGCCTTGCATGAAAAACGCCGTGCGAGGTAATCGTTGTCTACGAAGAGCGAAATGATGCGCGTTACATAATATCGCTGTGACGCAGGAACTTTCGATTGCATAGATCGCGATCGCAACTAAGTAACGCCGCTAAAACTATCAGTGAGTAAAAAAAAAAAAACAGCTTTTGTTTATGATGGCGTTGCATCATACTTCACGATATCACATTAGAATTCTGCTTTTGTCTAACTTGCGTTTTCTGTATTTTGTGTGTATTGTGTGCATATATTAATCAGTGATAATTTGTTTATCTTAAACTGCAGTGGACTCTCGTGAAGCTTATAGTCCGTAGTTTCTTTTAAATGCTTGTCCTTCCTGTGATGCACGTCTTTTTTTGTATGGTCTTTTGGATACTAAATTTTTCATTTTTGCATTTTCTATTTTTATTTTCTGTGTTCTTCTTTCTCTCTGTCCCTGCTTGGAGGACTCTGCTATAAAAGGGCATCGAAACTTCGTAAATTTTGCCTCGATAAAGATCGGTCTCCGATTGACACGTTGGCAAATAAAATATAAACGGTATCTTTTAGAAGCGTATCTCCTTTTCCTGTTTTTCTCACGGCAATCGAAGACAGCCTCTTCGCAATACATATATATATATATATATATATATACCTTTGCGCAGAGACACATATACATAGAAGGTAAAACTGGGCCCCCTGCTGTAATGCCCTCTGGGGCGATGCAGGTATGTAACAGATAAATAATAAATAAATGAAAAAGTTGAACGTTCAAGGGCTGAAGGAGTCGTGGCAGCGCCAGTACAAGTTGTCGAGCCCAGAAACAATCCCACGTAAAGCTTTTAATCACTGCCACTTCAGCCGTGTACATCACCTTGGCGTGAACTTAACGGCAACGTATCCAATGACCCGCACAGTTAAGCACCATGAGCGCCACGCGCTTTTATTTCGCTGAAGCGACGTCAAATGAAGCCTTGTCGTTCACCTCAAACACGACGACAACCACGGCAACTCCAGACGCAAATATGGTATTCACGGCAACACAAGAATCGAAATTCGTGAAGGCAATCTCAGAACACTTCGCTATTCTTCGCTTTGAGTCGTTGTTGCCATAGTTACTGCAGACAATGAAGAAAACTGGCGGCGAAATTTTCGTAAAAAGAAAAAAAAATTGCGAGCGACCTCATTAAAATTTATTAATGTCCCTGTGTCGTTTTGAGAAACCGTAAAGAAATGGTTCCTTTATATTAATTTATACGTAAAATGTGGCATTCTTTGTTTTAATACCATAATAGGCGCTGCGCAGAAACGTCGCCTTTGAGACGCCCATTACTTTTTCGTTAGACTCTGAGATGACCGCGGCGGAGGGTGCGATTTAAACAACAGATATATTGTTAAGCTGACGCCGAACGCCGTGCGTTCACAATTTTTTTATCTAACCTTGCTTTCTTTATTTCAATATCAGTGCAGTATTGGAAAATAAGGTTTATATGCGTGAAAATTAATACCATTGTTTAGGAACTACTTCGTTTGTAGCGCGGAGGCATGCAAAATATGAGCAATGCGACCTCGAGGGCGGAGCTTATATTTATTCTTAGGTTGTCACCGACTATAGGAGTTGGCATCTTACGTATAACACCTTGTATTTAACCTAATGGCATCAAGCCTGCTGATATTAAGGCCCTTGTTATGCTATGGAGTGTATACAAAAGGCTCTCGGCGGGGGGCGGGGGGGAGGGGGGGGCTATATATTTATCAGTATAGCTACAAATAGTAAGACAAGTACCCTGAAAGCCAGAAAAAACTTGTGTCATTCATAATCAGGCTTTGCATTCGCATGTACAGGTGTCCCACTGGCATCGATACAGAAGCCTCGGCTGTCTATGGGGGCCAGCACGGGATCGCCGGCCGAAGCTCTGCGGCACCAGTGTCGCTTCTGTCCGTACGCATCACGGCACCGACACAGCCTGGTGCGGCACGAGCGGGTGCACACTGGAGAGCGGCCCTTTCGGTGTCACCTCTGCAGCCGCGAGTTCTCGAACAGCTCGCACATGGTGCGCCACATGCGCACACACACCGGAGAGCGGCCCTTCCGGTGCCCGCTATGTCCGGCGGCCTTCACGCAACGCAGCAACGTCAAGGTGCACCTGCGCTCGCAGCACGGCTTGCACGTCGGCAGCAGCCAATCAGCTGGCGTCAACGGCGCAGCGCAGCAGGCAACCACGCTCCGCCTTTGACCAACTGAAGCATTCACACCACAGTGTCCGATGGGGCATGCAGGTCTATTTTTTTAGGCGTCTGCCATTGTCAGAGCTACGCAGGTGATTGCTAGTGTACAGTGCTCACGGATTGAAATGATTAGATTGAAATGAAAGGAATAGTAGCCGCAATTTCTCAAGAAAGTCGTGTCATGATGCTACGAATTTGGCTGCTAAAGGTAATGTTGACTCTCATGTAAGTGCTAAAGTTGAAATCACGCCAATATGACACCAACTTAAGACTGTGGAAATAAAAGTAGCTGCATTACTCAGCCCCAAATTATTGCCTTTCACTCCGTGAGCGCTGTAAGTGCATGGAGGTGTTCAGGAAGTTTAATAAAAAAAAAAAAGAAAATATCTGACTGCGGTCGTTTGCGTACTTATTTATTTATTCATACTGCTGGCCTGTTTTGCCAGCTTTAAGCAGGAGCGCCCTGTACAAAAAAAAAAAAAGTGTTTAACAAATTAATAGCATATCCCTAGCGAAAATTCTCGTATGACACGTATGACACATATCCAATAATCTCGTATGATCATACGAGAACACATATGATTCATATGTGTTCATACGAGATTATTGGATACGAGGCATATGTGCCATATGAGAATTTTCGATAGGGATATTAAGGCGATGGAACAGAGGATGAAGATGGCGCGTGCCGGTACACGATGATGATAATTTTCTATCTATGACACACGGCCAACCTCGACCCTAACCACGGTGTAGTGACCTTAAAAGTTCTGCTGTAAAATTGAGATCGCAAACACAAGCGTAATAAGTGTATTCAGATACGTAGACGATTACCTCGTTTTCCTTAGAACCACGTCAGAGGCATTCAGTCATGATGCCACACGCGTGCTTCACATTTTCTCTAAGTGCGTAACCCTTAACAATCACACACGAAATGCCAGAAAACCGTAATCTGAGATGTCTTGACAGGAATATTTTTCGGAAGGAATCACGTGTGCTGGGAGTACGAGCCGAGGGCTGAGAAGCCGTTACTTCTTTATTTGTCGGACCAGTCGAAGCTACAGGGAATCGCTAAATTAACTGTAATGAACGCACTCCGACACTCCTGTTCCCATAAGTGTCGCACCGGTTTCTTAAAGAAGCACAAGCGGAGATGAAAGCCGGTTTTCCGCAGTCGGTTGTGAACTCGGTGGCCAAAGGTTAGCTCAAAACCGCCAAAGCAGCCGTGGCAATGGGTTCTCCGGGGTGGTATAAAAAGAGCGAAGAGATCACAAATGCGTCGTGGTCACGTCCGTACATGACGTCTCAACGCAGGCTGAAAAAAATAGGGGACAAAGTGAACGTCAAGGTCACCTTTTCAGCACCCAACAAGCTCTCTGGTTTGTGCAAGAGCAGCTGCTTTCATGCTAATAAGTCAGGCTGCCAGAAAAGGCACAGGAAAAGCTTTGCAAAGTGTGAGCACAATATGTTGCGTATAAGCTACCGTTGTCCTGCGGCAAAACATACGTAGAACAGATGGGGAAGTGCGCTAACGACAGGCTGCGGGAGCATGCAGTCCATGTGAGATCGGGAGATGCAGGCCACCTATAGCCATCCACTGCAAGAACTGTGGGTGCAAGCGCCAGTGCACGAATTGCAGTGCGATAGGCAGAAGCCCGGCGCAATTCGACAAGGAAGATCATCGAAACATCGAAGATTGCAAACTTGGGGAATGTGGCAGCAATTGACTTTCCTAACAAAACGCGGACAATGATCCGATGGCGATGACATATTGTGACGGAAGCGAGGGGTAGATTTAATAGATACTGACGCCAGTGAATAGCCAGCCAAAACAATATGGCTGAGGAGCTCCACGCGCAAGCGCTTCGCGGTTACTCATCGTCTTCATCTTCGCACCGTAACATCACTCTCCCGCGGCGGAAGCGCCGTCACGGCGCTTGTTATGGCGACGAAGAGCTAGCGGAGCAATACGGTTTCAGTCGGGAAACGTGCACGACGTCCGTTTGTGGTGAGGAGGTTGAAGAGGCTGCGTCCAGGGGTGAGATCTCATAATTCACTTCGCTGAGTTGGCGGAGTACTTTATAGGGGGCCGTTGTAACGGGAGAGAAGCTTCTCTGAGAAGCCGACCTGGCGGCATGGTGGCCAGAGAAGTACTAGAGATCCCGGTGTGCAGTGAACGCTGCGATGTCGACTATCATAACGATGTTTTTGGTGTTCTTGCGACAAAGATAGTCGGTCACGGGCTAGCTGGCGAGCTGTATGGGCTCGAACAATGACGTCGCCGGCGTATGTAGTAGACAAGGGTCTGGCCGAAGGAAGGAGAGTGTCAAAAGGTAGCGCTGGATGTCGACCAAATAGCAAATAGAATGGTGAATAACCAGAGGTGTCATGTCGTGAAGAGTTATACGCAAAGGTGACAAATGGGAGTGCGCTGTCCCAGTCACGGTGATCTGACGAAACGTACATTGAGAGCATCTGAGTGAGCGTTCGGTTGAGACGCTCGGTCAATCCATTTGTTTGCGGATGATAAGCTGTGGTAAGCTTGTGCTGGGTGGAGCAGCTACGGAGGATGTCATCGACGACACGTGACGTAGTACCTCCCTCGATCGGTAAGCAGCTGCCGAGGAGCGCCATGATGTAGAATGACGTCGTACAGCAGAAAGTCGGCGACGTCGGTGGCGCAACTTGTAGGCAGTGCTCGAGTGATGGCAAAACGTGTGGCGTAATCTGTGGCCACAGCAACCCATTTATTGCCCGAGGTAGACGCGGGAAAAGGGCCTAGCAGGTCAAGTCCGACACGAAAGAATGGCTCCGTAGGTATTTCGATGGGGTGTAGGTGGCCGGAAGGCAGCACAGAGGGGCGTTTTCGGCGTTGGCAGTGGTCACAAGAAGCAACGTAGCGAACCACATTACGGTACATGCCGGGCCAGAAAAAGCGACGTCGCACACGATCGTATGTACGAGACACACCAAGGTGACCGGCTGTCGGTACATCATGGAGTTGTTGCAGAACACTGTTGCGTAGATGGTGGGGTAGCACAATAAGAAGTTCCGGGCCATCGGCGTTGAAGCTACGACGATACAGAATGTTGTCGTGCAGCTCGAACAGGCGAACAGAAGGGTCTGGTGGTCGGGACGTTAGACGGTTGATGATGGCCAGTAACGATGCATGGGTCCCGTCGCTGTTCGGTGGCGATGTCAACCAGAGCGTGGATGGAGAGCACGCAGGGGTCCGAGTCAAGGTCACTTAGGTCGGGCGCTTCAACTGGATGACGTGACAAACAGTCGGCGTCTGTGTGCAGTCGTCCCGACTTGTAATGAACCATGAACGAGTATTCCTGGAGACGTAGTGCCCAGCGACCGAGACGTCCCGACGGGTCCGTTAGGGATGAGAGCCAGCAGAGAGCGTGATGGTCCGTGACCACGGAAAAAGTTCTGCCATACAGGTAGGGCCTGAATTTGGTCACGGCCCACACTAAAGCTAGGCATTCACGCTCAGTGATGGAGAACTTCCGTTCGGCTGGCGAAAGGAGACGGCTGGCGTAAGCAATTACTCGATCCTTGCCGTGCTGTCGTTGGCCGAGAACTGCCCCAATTCCATGGCCACTGGCATCGGTCCGAAGCTCTGTATGCGACGCAGGATCAAAATGAGCCAGTATTGGTGGCGTAGTCAGAAGACGGATAAGGGCAGAAAAAGAGTCTGCTTGCTCAGCGCCCCACGTGAAGGGAACGTCCTTTTTTAGGAGATCGGTGAGTGGTCGGGCGATGTCAGCGAAGTGGCGGACAAAGCGACGAAAATAGGAACATAATCCTACGAAACTTCGGACGTCTTTGGTTGAACACGGCACAGGGAATTTTTGCACTGCGCGCACCTTGTCGGGGTCCGGTTGAACACCGGCAGCACTTACAAGGTGGCCAACTATAGTGATTTCGCGCCGTCCAAAACGGCACTTTGCCGAATTCAGCTGTAGCGGCTCTCCGAAAAACATCCAGAACGGCAGACAGACGTGTGAGATGGCTGTCAAACGTAGGTGAATAGACGATGACATCGTCTAAGTAACATAAACAGATGGACCACTTATATCCTCGTAGCAGGGAGTCCATCATGCGTTCGAAAGTTGCCGGGGCATTGCAAAGTCCGAACGGCATGACCTTGAACTGGTAGAGGCCGTCGGGCGTAACGAAAGCTGTTTTCTCGCGGTCCATTGGGTCGACTGAAATTTGCCAATAGCCGGATCGAAGGTCGATAGATGAAAAGTATTGGGCGCCATGGAGGCAATCGAGGGCGTCATCGATGCGAGGCAAAGGGTAGACGTCTCTGTGAGTTACCTTGTTCAAATTGCGGTAATCAACACAAAAGCGCCAGCTCCCATCCTTCTTTTTGACGAGCACGACCGGGGAGGCCCACGGGCTGGAGGACGGCTCGACAACGTCTTTAGTAATCATTTTGTCGACTTCGCGCTGAATCACTTGGCGTTCCTGTTGAGATGCGCGATATGGACGCCGACGTATAGGACTGGCATCACCAGTGTTGATTCGGTGAGTAACGACAGATGTTTGGCCCAGAGGGCGGTCGTCCAAGTCAAAAATATCACGGTAGGACGCAAGCAGATGATGGAGATCTGCAGCTTGCGCTGGGCTTAGATCGGGAGCGATCATCTTGTCAATGTCGTTACGAGGCATTGTGGAATTAGCATCACGACACGGTGACGCAACATCGGCGTCCAAGGTGGCAATCTTGCAATTGTCAAGCGGAAAATGGTGGCCAAAGACATGTTTTGCGGAATAATTTGAGTCAACAAACTGACGTTGAGAAGGGGAATGACCACTGTGTTATCAATCACAGAAACAATAGTGTGAGCAAGGGCGACGTCTCGGGACATCAGGACGTCAACAATAGGCTCCGTTCAGTGGAGTTTGCGAACGCGCTCACGCCATCTATCGCCACGCCGCGGAACCCGCGGGTCGGCCTTGGCGCCGTCGGCGCCGTGGGACGCGGCCTGTGAGGCGGGTCAGTTGGCTTCATTCGGCGAGCGCAGCGCCTGCGACCTCGTGTTAAATTCCATGAACGTTTTAGCTGAGGTGGGCGAGGAGTATGTGGTTAATTTCAAAAGGAGGAAACATCCGTTGGCCGTTTCTGAAGTGCGACTGGATGTGTATGTGTAAGGCGGAGGGGGGGGAGGAGGGGGGCGTATCGAGAGGAGAAAGTACAGGCCCGTGCGCTTCTTAAAGGGACCCTGAAACGGTTTTGACGATTTTGTACAAACACATTGAGCCAGTAGACCAAGTCCTAAGGCTCATTTACAGACTAATTTAAGCTCTCTGCGTACACTGTGTAATTGATTACAACGCTATAAAGCTGCGAATCGCTGCAGATCACTGCGGCTCAGCCCAACGCGTTTTCAACCGCCCCCTCCCCAGTATGACACGCAGTCTGCGCACGATCTGATTGGCTGCGGTGTGCGCGCACGAAAAATTGGCTGGTAGGGTGGCGGCACCTGTCGGAGCAGATATCAACCCCCTCCGCGATGTCTCTGTTGCCAGACGGCGTGCGTGCTGCCGGGCGCACTGGGGCTGTGGTCTCCGAGATGCACGCAACCTGTCGGCGTGCAGTCTCAGAGGTCATCACCGGGCGAAGCTCAAATCATCGAGTGTGCTCGCATGAGCTCTGCGATCGCCAGCGATGCCACCGTGTATCATGAGTTGAGGAGGCAAGGCAGGGGTAAGAAGGAGGGTATGATATAATTGGCCGTAGCCGCCTTGGTACACGGCGTGCAGCGAAATTTGTGGTGCCAATGGTTCGATGATGCTCTAGCCTAAACGCTGACAAAGCTTCAAATAACCGTTTCAGGGTCCCTTTAAGTCCGGCCGTGTGTAGAACGACGCGGTGCCCTCACGGGTGCCGCGTGACTCGGAGGGTCTTAGGCGTTCACGTGCTTCTGTTCTGTGGCTCGCGTACCGCGCTTGCTCAAACGTAGGCGCCCCACGCACGTGCATTACCGTCCGATCAAGCAGCCGAATCGCCAGCTCGGTCTTTTTAAAAAAAATTAAGACGCACGTGCACTCACTGGTGGGCCACAGTGGCGTAGCCAGGGGGGGGGGGGGGTAAACACCTCCCCCCATCCTCGGAACACGCTTTTGCACGCACGTACATTTCAAATGCACGTGCAAACGCACGCACGAACATAAATTATGATTGAACCCCCCCCTCCCCTCCCCCCACTCGAAAAAACATTTCTGGCTACGCTACTGGAAGGTGATATAAGTACGATTCTGACGTAATACTGGATTCGCAGCGTGCCTGGTAACTTTACATATACACGTGTGCGGAGAACCGCCTTACGCGATATGCGCTTTCCTCGTGCGCTAACTTACCGCCGAAAAGTTCATGAATGGGTGCCCTGTCACTCGGACGCGCCTTTTTCGACGGCATTCTCCACGTCTGCGGTTGGGAGGTGCATGACGCCTCCTCTTTTCTGTTTGTTCATATTGCTACGTACCAGTGGCATAAACATCAACAAGACGAAGACAAGGACGACAAAGGATAGACTGGCGCGAGCTCTTCGATTGGCAGCGCACGCCTAACCAGCTGTAAATACATATATGCGTATTCCCTCAAGCCTGTGTCCCCGGAGTCTGTCTTTCCCGTAACATATTTGGTGGAGGTGCGGGGTATGTTACGGGGTATGTCAATATAAATGGCAACGGCAGCGCAATGATTGCAGTTGCCAGCCGCGCCATACCTGCAGTCGCATGAGCCTTCGAGGACATATCGGTCGGCCTCGTGCAGCTGTAATCACAATAACTCAAAACAATTACACTCCTGATCGCGAAATCACATGAATCACCCAAGCATGCGTACAGAGCGACCGCCCTATTTTGCGCCAAAGAATTGATCACTTAGTCCACCTTTACGACATGCAAAATGCCCCGTAGTGCATACAGTGCAGTACGCGGTATTCAACGTCACTGTCGCTGAGATGCAAGTGTCTCCTGTACAGTACTTATCGATTCAAACACGGAATTTTGCAACCGTGGGTCATTTGCCAGCTGCCGCATGCATGGCTTTTTGACATTGAGCGAGCGGTAAACTAGGGCTCGAACGCAGATTAGTAGATGCAAGATTTTTGGGCAAGTTCAAATGATCGCGTTTGAACCAAAGGACACCGTCGTACAATTCATTCCTTCGCCAATTAACCAGCCAAGCCGGCGCGGCGCAGTCGCGCCTCCGCGGCTGTGACAGCTCATCTTCGCTGTCTACCAAATGCAAGCGAAGTCAATTCGCCAAGGCGGGACAAAACGGCAATCTTTAGGATTAAAATGGAAGCGTGCGCTCTACTTACCCGCAAAGAGACGACGTATAGTTGTTTCCCTTGTTGAGAATGACATCGCGCGCTTACAACAACGCCGTGTGTCTCCTTCACTTCATAAACGTGTCCAGCATCGTACAACTTCTCGCCTTTCAGAAGCACAGATTGACGGAAATACTCTTCCAAGCGCTGCACAGGTTTGAAGCCGCACAGAACTATTGTCGACATTTTGCGCCTTCCGAAACTATGCAGGCAGCTGCATTCAAATACACCGCCTCAGCACGCCGCGCCACTCCCCGGCCGACCCGCCGGTTCGAATTTTCGCCACACAGTGGCGCTAGTAGTACTGCTCCGTTAGAGTGTACTAGAACTTTTGAGTGGCGCGAACGGCTGCCTGGGCGCGGGCCTTTCAGCGTGGAAAGGTGCGGTGGCGCTGGCGTCGACCAATCTTCCCGGGCGGATGGCTGGCAGGCGCTCCGCGTACGTGTTGGTACCTCTCCGTCGCGCCGATAGTGCGCCGCCCAGGGCGATCTCCCTCCTTTTTCTTCCCTGTTATACCTCCTCCTTTTTCATAAACATGCCTGAGCAAAGATTTTTTCGATATTATTATTATTATTATTATTATTATTATTATTATTATTATTGAAGTTTGTGCCTACCGCACTTCAGCTTGAAGCGGCGCAGCGCATTTTACAATGTGCCGAACGCTTTTTTTTATTTCGTACACGTTACACTTTCTTAAGCGAAACGAGCTAGCCGGTACACATCGGAAGGCCAAAAAAAGAAAAAAAAAAGGAAAGAATATGTTGCACACGGAAGGAAGAACTCTTGGCCCACTCCATGTAGAACACGACAACTGGAATGGAATAAGGGGCGCGTTGCTTCAGGTTTCGTTCACACATGACAGCAAAAAAAAAAAAAGAAAAAAAAAGGAAAGAATATGTTGCACACGGAAGGAAGAACTCTTGGCCCACTCCATGTAGAACACGACAACTGGAATGGAATAAGGGGCGCGTTGCTTCAGGTTTCGTTCACACATGACAGCAAAAAAAAAAGGAAAGAATATGTTGCACACGGAAGGAAGAACTCTTGGCCCACTCCATGTAGAACACGACAACTGGAATGGAATAAGGGGCGCGTTGCTTCAGGTTTCGTTCACACATGACAGCAAAAAAAAGAAAAAAAAGGAAAGAATATGTTGCACACTGAAGGAAGAACTCTTGGCCCACTCCATGTAGAACACGACAACTGGAATGGAATAAGGGGCGCGTTGCTTCAGGTTTCGTTCACACATGACAGCAAAAAAGAAAAAAAAAAGGAAAGAATATGTTGCACACGGAAGGAAGAACTCTTGGCCCACTCCATGTAGAACACGACAACTGGAATGGAATAAGGGGCGCGTTGCTTCAGGTTTCGTTCACACATGACAGCAAAAAAAAGGAAAGAATATGTTGCACACTGAAGGAAGAACTCTTGGCCCACTCCATGTAGAACACGACAACTGGAATGGAATAAGGGGCGCGTTGCTTCAGGTTTCGTTCACACATGACAGCAAAAAGAAAAAAAAAGGAAAGAATATGTTGCACACGGAAGGGAAGAACTCTTGGCCCACTCCATGTAGAACACGACAACTGGAATGGAATAAGGGGCGCGTTGCTTCAGGTTTCGTTCACACATGACAGCAAAAAAAAAAAAAGGAAAGAATATGTTGCACACGGAAGGAAGAACTCTTGGCCCACTCCATGTAGAACACGACAACTGGAATGGAATAAGGGGCGCGTTGCTTCAGGTTTCGTTCACACATGACAGCAAAAAAAAGAAAAAAAAAGGAAAGAATACGTTGCACACTGAAGGAAGAACTCTTGGCCCACTCCATGTAGAACACGACAACTGGAATGGAATAAGGGGCGCGTTGCTTCAGGTTTCGTTCACACATGACAGCAAAAAAGAAAAAAAAAGGAAAGAATATGTTGCACACGGAAGGAAGAACTCTTGGCCCACTCCATGTAGAACACGACAACTGGAATGGAATAAGGGGCGCGTTGCTTCAGGTTTCGTTCACACATGACAGCAAAAAAAAGAAAAAAAAACGCTTTATTGACGTGGTCTGAATAACAGCAGAGTTTTTTCGAAGCTCCCTTTTATTTTAAAAGATTGGAATGCATTCATTATAGTAGCCCCTACAAAAATGCAAACACGTTTCTACTGCAGAAAAACGTCTTTAGTAACCCCTTTATTTTTAAAAGATTGAAATGCATTCATTGTAGCAGCAGCTACAAAAATGCAAACATGTTTCTACTGCAGAAAAACGTCTTTAGTAACACTCTAGTGGATGATTTTGAGAGTTTAAAAATGCAACACCACTGCACAGCAAAGCAAAGTTGTAGCAGTACACTACAACTAATAATAATAATTGAGACCATAAAATACAAGGTTTGCATATTTATACAATACAATGATAATAAAAAAGGTTGTCAAAAGCATAAAACATTAGGGCCAGTACACAAAACATAACATAAAGCTAAGCAGACTGAACGACAGAGCTAAGGTCATCTTTTAAAAATGTATTTAAATAAAATTGTGTTGTGGTTGCAAAACCACTTCAAAGCGACACTAAAGTGGAACAGTAAATCGGTTTAGATCGATTAACTTGTCTCTTACAACTCTTTAATGTTTTTTAATTTCACCATCATAATTTTATTCTTACAGAAAGAAATCAAGGTCAAAGTATTATTTTTAAATTTCTTGTCAGAATCTCCACGCGTGGCATCACAGATTTCGAAGTATTTCTCGTATTCTGAAGGAAATAATTGTAAACTTAAAGGCTGGTTTGCTTTGTTAAACACAGTATTAATGAGAACTTACAGACAAAGATGCCAAGGAAAGTATGTGACGTTGCGTACTCAACAAAATTTAAGCTTGGTGTGTTGTCTATGGCACCCTTAGAGGTCAATGTGCTTGATGTTTACTGATAAGGAACTACGTAGGGCCTAGTAGACGCCAACAAAATCTATGTTCGAGTCCGTGGAGCCGGAGTTTTCAGCGCCAAATATGCAGGCAGGTTGGGTAAAATCGTCGGGACTGCATCAGGGGGCAAGCGTCGGCGTTCCCCTGGGAATTCGGACTTCAACACCGTTGATAATATGGTCGTAGTCTCTCAGAATAAAATGGGGTTCGAAGTGCAACTCACACACCGCACAATCGGCGTCAAGCGGCCTGTCAAGTCGGTGGAGGTTCCGCTCCCAAAGAAGTCGTCGATCTTCATCCTTTGGGGCCTTAAAAAAGGATAACTTGCGACTTTGTTGCACACGCGGATAACCCGTTGTACAACCGGGCGCGTAATAATGGTTGAGACGCTGTTTTTTGGTCTTTTTGCGAGCAAAAGCGAGATGCCGCGGCCATGCCGCACAGCCACGCAAAGCAAACCAAACAACCAAACTGGAAGATTGGTCGATGGCAGCGCCGCCGCTACTTTCCCCGCAAACGTGGACAGCTGCAAGCAAGGGGAGAGCGTGCCGGTCGCGCCACTCAAAAGTTCTAGTACACTCTAGCTCCGTCGCGCCGCCTGTTCAGTGGGCGAAGGCTATAGGCTCCGTTCAGTGGAGTTTGTGAACGCGCTCACGCCATCTATCGCCACGCCGCGGAACCCGCGGGTCGGCCTCGGCGCCGTGGGACGCGGCCTCTCAGGCGGTTCAGTTGGCTTCATTTGGCGAGCGCAGGGCCGTAACTAAGGGGGGGCTGAGGGGGTTCTGACACCCCCGAAACTTTTCATGCTTTAACTTTTCGGTTGATACTAAAGTATTTACACGCCTTCACATCGACCACCAGTTGCCGAAGTTAGCCGTTCTACAAATAAACACCCCCCGAAATAAATTTCTGGGTACGGCCCTGGGCGAGCGCAGCGCCTGCGACCTCGTGTTGACGCCCCGATTCCGTGGTACGATGAACACTGATGGGGGCACCGGTACCG
>JALIZH010011481.1:0-14513 GCA_030522465.1 Rhipicephalus appendiculatus
AATGTATAATTACTATGTAGGCTAACAAAAACCTGCATAAAAGTGAAAACGGAGATCGCTTAACGAACTTCGCTCTCACTATGTTGCGGTGTCGCATTTTAATAGCGTAGCTTTAGAAAGATCTTTTTGTTTAGTCTGTAAGAGACCAGCGCTGGATAGGTGGCGCGCCGAAAGAGGGTAGCTTAGAGTGCCTCGATGCGCGCCCCCGCTTAGAGTGTGGCCATTCTTTGAAAGGTCGACGCCGCCCTCGCCTCGCGCGTCCGCCATGTTTTACCCCACGCCGCGCTCTTTTTAAGCGTGCACGCGGCGCCTGCCGCCTTGTCGCCCGTCTGATTCGTCGCGAGTCCCGCAAGATGACTGGATGTTGCGTGCCACAGTGCACGAACCATTCTAGGAATGGATGGAAGATGTTTTCTTTCCCAAGGGATCCTAAAAGAATACTTTTATGGACAATGATAATAAAGCGTGACAGGTGGCAGCCGACGAGTGCCTCTCGTCTATTCAGCGTGAGTATTGCAAGCACGTCGGGTACTTTTGGGATGATTTTTAAAACGGCGTGTATATTACTAGCAACGCCATTACAAGTTATGTGTGTGGTTTTGAGTGCGTGTTGGTGCCTCGAAGTTGAGAACCGTTCTCATAAATTTGGCGTTGTTTTCGGGGTGTGCTTGGAAATCGTACTTTCGCTGTCGCGGGCATCTCCTTCTTTTTTTTTTGATGCATGAACGTGTGATTATGAATATTTTCGCGTCTGTAATGAACTGCAACTATTCACTCCGAGTTGTGTTTTCTTGCGGAACAAGAACGACAAATAGAAAAAAAAATTTTTTTTTTCGTTATCCGGGTGGAACAATTTTCCAGAATTACCTCCCTGAAGGAACGCTTTTGTGTACCATACACGGTCATTAATTTCAACGCGGAATTCGCGGCGCTGAAAAAAATGGCTGCAGATCCACGAAGGGAATGCTGATGAGCGAAGCTAGGTCCTAAGGTCCATATATTGTCTACGTTGAAGTCGCCGACTAGTATAAAGGACGGACTGATATGGAGAGACGCACGCACAGATGGACGGACGGACGGATCCACGGACGTACGGAGGGATGGACGCACGGATAGATACACGGAGGTACGGACGGATGGACGCACGCACGGACGGACAGATGGACGGACGGGGGGACGGACAGATGCACGGATGGACGGATATATGCACGAACGGACGGATATATGCACGGACGGATGGACAGAGTACGGTCTATTTTTAAATCATATGCGCGCTATGAACACTCTTTCTACGGTATATGTAACAGCTGTGTTTCGGTCCGACGGTGACAACGGACATCGTGAGAGCGTAAGGAGCTTCGCTCCTAAAAACTGAAGCATCACAGAGTAGAGTCGTTTCCGCTGCGATCGCTAAACGACATTGTGATGCTTACCGCATTTTCGCTGGTATTTTCTCGAAATGGGAAATACAACCGTATTTTAAATAGGCATTCAATAGGAGGACACGAGGACGAATATATCCGGCAATCGGTCACATAAAACAGCAGCCTCGGAACCTGCGCGCGAATTCTATTCGCTTTAAGATTTAGCTAAACAGCGAGTAATTTAAACCTTAGGGTTCTCACGTCAGCAAATTTATCGCTGCTGATGCATGTTGGGGAAATTCTGTGTGTATGCAGTGTAAAAATAAATAAATACATAAATAAACGAACATATACACCCGCAAAGTCTAAAAGTGAATAGTGATGCCTCCAGCTCTCAGTGATCCAAAGCAGCTGTGCACCACTCAGCCGCAGCCAGCGGCCGCGCCGGCGGTGAGGGTCATTACGTCCCTGCAACACCTTTAGGCGCGAAACATTCGATTACTTGCTGTGATACGTGCCTGCAAACCTATAACTAGCTGCATCCGTGAATGATTATGCGTTTGCGAAGGCAAGTCCAGCCCAAAGTGTCTTTACTCGTGAGCAAAAGGCTGCGAATACGCGCGCTGGCAGTGCGCGCATTGACGATTGGGATCAGTAATGGCGACCGCTGTAGCAGACGACGCGCTTGTCTCCACCCTGAACGGAGCGGAGGCGAACGAGCGCATCGAGGCACCCTAGGGGCAGCTGGCGGCGAGTCGCGACACAACTCAGCCGCTCTCACCCAGACCACCGGCCACAGTGTACCGCAGCGCGAGCACGCGCGTGCACTGTTTTGTGCTTGATTGTAGCGCGAACAGCTCGAGCAGCCACTGCGCCAGTGTTACTGCAATGTGGTTTAGAAAAAAAAACTTTGTCTGAGGGTTACTCTCACAGGAAATCACTGGAAAACGCAGAGAAGCCTATCAAAGCGGACTACGCCGACATATGCTTCTGGCGTCCAAGAGCTTGTGCCGTGATGGCGATTCCGTCGCCAACATTTTCGGACTACTTACTGGGATTTGTGTCCGGCTAGTGCAGGCTGACACGCCTCCATCGATAAGTACGCGCTGTGTCCATACCAAGCTGCCCACTTCTGCAGTAAGAAAAATAGAGGCAAGAGGTAGCTGCGTCAGTTTTTTTTTTTTGTAGCGTTAGCTACACTGGCCTAGCCAAGCCCGTTTCGCGCGGCACATCAAGAACCGTGCTGCGCATGCGCGAGGATCAGTGATGTCACACAGTGATGTCACACACCGGAGCCGACACCTCCCCGCGCACTCCGCTGCCGCCCGTCTGCGAAATCCAGAGGAGTGACGTCCGCCGCCGCCGCGCTATGGCCGCGCGCTACTCACCGCCGCCCGTCTGCGAATTCCAGAGGAGTGACGTCGTAGCCGTGGTAGACGCACCGGCGCTGTCGCGCGCGCAGCTATTCGCATTCGCTGTGCAGTCGCCGTCTGACACTGCGCTGGAGCCGCTGCGCTTCTGACTGGCGTTTGCCAGTGTGGTATAGCCATGGAGAAGGAGAGCGCAAATGCTGCTCAACAGCGCAGAAGAGCGGAGAAGCTTTACTCATCGGATCCCGAAGTAGTTGCCTGGCAATTAGCGGTTGAGCGTAGGAGAAATGAACAGAAGAAGGCTAAACGTGCTGCGGAGACACTGGAGCAAAGGGACGAACGTCTAGCAAAGCGGCGTCGCCAGGAGGCTGAGCGACGTGCCCGACCATCCCTGCAGCAGCAACAAGACGCCGTCGATGACGTCAAGGCTCGCCGATCGACTGAATATACTGTGAAACTCAGCGAAAGCGCCAGTGCGACTCGGACCTTCCAGACGGACTTCGTAAACAATCCGTTTGGAT
This sequence comes from Rhipicephalus appendiculatus, assembly GCA_030522465.1. Taxonomy (NCBI): domain Eukaryota; kingdom Metazoa; phylum Arthropoda; class Arachnida; order Ixodida; family Ixodidae; genus Rhipicephalus; species Rhipicephalus appendiculatus. Next base: position 3,256 of record JALIZH010011481.1, read on the forward strand.
ATGTGTGCGACGTGTGCGAAATACTATGGCACATGAAAGACTTGACGCCTCTGAGTAGTGCCACGCGTGACACGAGTTTAGCGGCGGCGCCTGAGTGGGCTGAAACCGTGGCGCGGGTTTGTACAACACGCAAGAACTTTCTCGTTAAGCAGAAGATTCCACTCTTTAGCGTTACCAATGGGTATCGTTACCCGGCCATGCCGCCAGGTCTACCGGTTCTGAACGATGTGGCCGAACGTTTACTTTCGCCACGCATTCCCTTTGTTCAGATCCGTGTGTGGCATTATGTGGCATATACATGTGCCACATAATACGTATACCGCGTGTGTGTCATTGGAGCAGCAGTAAGCATGATAATCAAGCTAATCCTAGACAATCTAGACAAACAGGAAAGCTAAGAATAATCAGCTGAACCTTTGCTAACGCTACGTACATCCTGGCATAGTCGAGCTAAGCCACTGCAAAAAATTTTTTTTTGGGGGGGGGGGGCGAAGCTCCTCAAGGTGTGGGTCGTTCCCTCCTCTGTAATAGTATGTTGTAGTAGCCACTTCTAGTTAGTTTTAAGAATTGCTCACTAGATGGCGTTGTGTGTATATGTCCTTGGAAATAATGTCACTAGATGGCGTTAGTGGTTTTCGTACAGTTGACGATTAAAGAGAATAGATGGCGCTGTTATAATAAGAAAAGCAGGGAGCCTTCATGTGCGTGCGCCTCCGTGTTTTAGGGTGGTGTCAGCCTTTGACCCGCCACTTGCCGCCGCCCGCCAAAACACAGTGTTGCCAGTCCAAGGTTTCCATGGCAACGCGGCGGCGAGAGCGCCATGTTGGTTCTCAGAGCCAGTCGGTTCTCCTCCGTCCTATTGCACGGCTGCACGTTGGCGCGGGTGTGGAAGCTGCTCTAAACCTAGCTTCTGCTACGACACCATCCTCGCGCTAATCGCATCTACAACAACTTTGGAGTTGAGATTGCCAGGGTGCTGCGTGCCCCACAGCACAACAATCTCGAGACGAGGCGTAAGAATGTTCCGCTTCCCGACTTGCCCCTAACCGACGGAGACGCTGGATTGCGCAAGTGAAGCGAGATTGCTGGGAGCCCACTACTTCTTTCCTTGTTTGTGAGGTGAGTACCCGTTGCATTGCGAGTGGATTGAGTATATCGCCGCATATTTCGTGAAATGATTTTGCTTTGTCGTGCGACGAAAAGCAGTCCATGCAAGGTAAACGCGAAGCTTGTTTACTCGGTTATGCTTGTTTACTCTATTAGTCGAAGCGTAGTTCGCCAACCTAACGATATAGCGAGAAACGCCAGGCCCGTAAACCATCAACAGACGCTCGCGTTCGTGTGTTCCTTTGCGGGCAGATGTGCGCGCTTCTGCGCTTTCACCTCAGACACCCCCGTATTCAGAAACGCTCCTTGACTTGAACTTGACTTGCAACCGCCTCAAGGCAGCGCGTTCGAAACGCGTTTCTGCTGCATTGAAGGATTGAAGGCGGTTTCAAGTCAAGTTCAAGTCATGGAGCGTTTCTGAATACGGGGGTTAGGAAGGGTATTTAGAGAGGTAGGCAGACGAGCCGACCAACGCGTTCCCTGTAGACTTGTGCACAACTGCAACGCCACCACTAAAGTTCGCGTGGCTAGGGCCGCGGGGTATCGGTTCTTCGCTTCAAAGCCACGCCGAGATACACAGCGAAACTCGCTCGACTAAACCAGTAAAGCTTTCGCTTTAATCATATAGAATACGACTGATTTACTCCGTCTGTCTGTCTGTCTGTCTGTCTGTCTGTCTGTCTGTCCGCACGTCCGTCTGTCCGTCTGTCTGTCCGTCCGTCCTAAACGCTTCTCTTTGTGTATAAGCCGGTTGTTGGCTTATAACTCAAATATGCCCTGTGGGAGAGTGTGGTGGGGAGTCGGAATTTATTGTCTTCTTTTTATTTCATAACCGCCCACAAAGAGCGAAACTCGCTCGACTAAACCAGTAAAGCTTTCGCTTTAATCATATAGAATACGACTGATTTACTCCGTCTGTCTGTCTGTCTGTCCGCACGTCCGTCCGTCTGTCTGTCTGTCTGTCTGTCTGTCTGTCTGTCTGTCCGTCCGTCCGTCCGTCCGTCCGTCCGTCCGTCCGTCCGTCCTAAACGCTTCTCTTTGTGTATAAGCCGGTTGTTGGCTTATAAGTCAAATATGCCCTGTGGGAGAGTGTGGTGGGGAGTCGGAATTTATTGTCTTCTTTTTATTTCATAACCGCCCACAAAGAGGATTCGATATCGTGATCTCAGTTTTTATTTAATGCTTGTAGAGAAAATGTATTCGACTACTTATGTGTCTTTGGTGACGTGTATGACTTTTAGCGTTATTGCTTTATTCTAGGCCCACTTCGAGAACACAAGCTTCGAGGAAAGGAGGCAGGATGATTTGAAGAAACTAAGACCAGATGCGGTTCTGACGCTGTTTTCAATAAAATATGACCTGTAAAAAATTGGTTTGTTCCTTGTTGCTTCCCTGTCTTCCCTGTCCCATGCCTTACTATTTTTCGCCTATGCTAACAACCTGTAAGGTTTTTAAGCTGTCCATTGTACGGATTCGTTCACAGGAAATATACTTAATTCCTGCAGGGAATTTTATTACGTACAGAAGCAACATGCAGGGTATGAGAAACAGGGCACCGGAATTATGCGGCTTGTAGAGAACATCGCCAGATACGCGGTTGTTTGATCCGCCTCCCCGTGGTTAAAACACCGTCATATAATATAGCACGGCCTCGTGTCCTGCACTAGAACGCCTTTGAAGTGTCAGCAGTGATAAGGTGACTTTTACTGCAGGAATGCCGCGCAGACATTGAATTAGGTTCACAGTGACATCGAGGTCCTCCCCATCGCAAATATAGGCTCCCTTAAAATCACCATCACTCGGCCAATGCGGCGGGTGCACTGCGAGAAACAAACTGTTTTCATAGTATATTATACAAACTCGAGTCAACGAACACATTCGTTCTGTTCCAGAAAACGGCGGCCAACTAAGAACAACCCTCCAGCTTTCACAAATTGCTGTATAAACAAACCACCCCATTCCTGTTGAAACTCACGCTACGTTCAATGTAAACGAGCGAACGTTGGGAACCAACATGGCTGCCCGTCAAGTTTCGCGGCCGCCGAAGCCAGTGGTAAGCAACCATGGTCAAACTTGTCACCACCCTATAAGACGGAGGCACGGAGGCGCGCACATGAAGGCTCCCTAAAGAAAAGGGGCTCGCTCTTGGCGCGCTTTCTCTTTCGCTCGGAGTCACGAAACCAGGGCAGCCGGTATCTGCGGAGCATGCGGCGGCTCCGGTACACACGGCGGCACAACCCATAGCCAAGGCATGGCCTCCGAGATGGCGGGCGCGCGGCGGGTTTTTCTCTGGCCGTCCCAATCGCACGGAGAGAGCGTATTTCCCGAGGTGGGCGTGGCCCGCTCTTTTCTCCGCACCGCGGCGCACTTACTTGGGATCGGAAAAGCTTCCGCGCTGTTGGCGCAGCTTGCACGTGGCGAGGAAAAAAATGGTTTTGCGCTTTTCTTATCCTCGCGCTGCTTTGGAAATGTCTGGTCAAGGTGTACGAGAGGCCACTTTAATGACGGGGCCTATCGATTCTCAAATGGGCTTTTTTTTTTTTTTTTGCTGTAGATTTGCGCCGCCTTTATTAGAGCACTTAGAAAAGCGATGCCTCTGCAAGAGATCCGCATGTGCTAGAAACTTACTATACTTCGAAATTTGTGGGCTGTGTAGTATGGGGGGCGCTAGCGAAGGAGAAAAAAAAAAGAACGATGAGGAGGTTGGGCGTGACGACGCCCGGGGCTCGCGCTCGCACTGCCGCTAAAGACCGATCAGTCGTTGCCGGGCCTTCGTAAATTAAACGCGTTTTTCTTGTCGCCTACGTGTTCTCTAAGGGCTTCGGCCAACCACTGGCCCCGAGCCCACAATAGATATGTTGATAATGTTGTAACCTAGATTTAAGGCCTGCGACGGAAGCAGTCCGTTTGGAAGCAGTATCGCAAAAAGCAGGTATCGGTGCTTGCTTCCTTTGTGCATTTTTTCCTTCGGTGTAGCAACATATAGCGAAATGAAAACACACGTACAGCAGCACTCAAATTTTCATTCGGAACGAAATCCTTTCTTGATATAGCCTTATTCAGCCATGCCTGCCGATACGTCTCATTTCCCGGAAATTCATGAAAACTGATCCCAAGCTTCTTTTTTGCTATTCGACTTGCAGAAGGGTACGCAGCAGTATGCCATATTCCTGAAATTAAAGAGAAGACACAGGACCTCACAGCATTTTCTCTAACAACAACAACAAAAAACAACAACAACAACAAAAAAAAGACAGCACTGACAGAGTTTCAGTTATATAGCCGTAAGTAGTCTGCAACTTCAATTAATAAATCACTGCTATTGAATCAAACATTCATTTCCACTTCCACGCCAAAATTTTGTCTTCTTTACGCAGAACACCAGCGACACAAGCACGCAAGATAAAAAAAAAACGCGCAGACGCCACAGCATGAGCGCATTACAAAGAAATAAGGTCGAGCGCACGCTGGAGGGGAACGCTAACTGAGCCGACCAAACTCGGCACTCGGCATCAGCAATCGTCATGCTCTCTCCTCGCGATGTCGCCGGCGCCATCAAGTCTGGCGCGAGAGCCGCGCTCGCATAGCGCACAATGCTTCGCGCTCGCCCACGAGGCTTTCCCAGTTTCCCCTTTCCAACTACCTCCCGTCGCGCCGCAGGGACAGGTAGGAGGTTGCAGGCGGTCGCCACACGTCTAGACCGTGGTCTAGACTGAAAGTTGCCGGTTCTGCGACGACCACGGACTGGTTACAGCCGCGTTTTGTTCATTTATGATCGATTGATTGATTTGGATGCAGTCGAGAGTACAGTAAATGAACAAGATACTGATATTACCATTGTGCTACCAAAACGTAAGCAAAATCCGGATGACGAAAAAGGAGGCGATGACAACGCAGGCACTTTCACTGTGAACGACGTGTGGAGTAAGTGTAGGTCGGCTAATCGAAGCCTTAAACAATATTCCGGCAAAATTACTTATCATCTTACTTCAGTGACATCACCAGGACACTCAGTTATCTAGAGCGTAACCGTGCTTCGGCTGACCAACTCATAAATATCCGTACGCGATCAAATAGTAAAACGATGTGTCGATAGGAGGGCAATATGATTCAACGACGAAAATTAGCCCAGTTTTCACCCATACACGTCTCCAGAAAGGAAGAATGCTAGAACGCCCCTGTATATTTCTCAAATCAAGGTATTTCGCGCCGAGACAAAACGGATCGTAATGAAAAAAAAAGTAACACTACCCCAGACGAATCGATACCTCCTTACAATAATTTATATCAGGAAAATTCAGCAGTTGCCGTGCTTTTCTCCGTAAATTAAACCAAAATAAATGCAGTAACAGAGAAAAATGCTTTCTTTCAGTGCATCCAGAAGATCCTGGCGGCAATGCTTGGTCGTACGCAGAAAAAAAAAAAAACATGCGCACGCTGTAATCCCGCGCGCTCTGCTTTCTGCCGCGGTCTCCGCTGCCGCCGGAATCCCAAGTGAATGCGCCATCTCGCGGTAGCCGGGCGCGCGACGCGATGTACGCTTTTTTGCTGGGGAGCGCGGCTATTGGGACGGCCGGAGAGAGGGGAGAGAGCGTCTCGTCGTTGGCGGGTGCGGATGCATGTTACATCGGCTCCGCAAAACCGATGCGGCCGCTTTTGTAGATCAGCAGCAAGGTTCACCTATTTTAGTGTTACGCTACCGGAAGGTGAGCGGAGGCCACCCATCAAGTTTGGTTATCCTTGCGCCGAACCAGCCCGACTTATCGAGGAGACCGGCAGGCCGTACAGGCCGCGCTAAGCCAAGCGCGAGGCCTAGATCGGCGGCACAGCGACGATGGATGTTGTGCACGTCGAAGGAACTACACTCCGGGAGGAAGACTACGATGCAGCAGACTGGACCACGATCATTGGCACCTATCACGGCAAGTCCCAGTCAAAAGCGCGCATGAAGGATCTACCCGAAGTGAGCGAAAAACAGAAGGCGCCGCAGGAACGCACCGAAACGCTTGACGCGTCGCCGTGGCGTCCGACGTACCGCCCGAATCGGCGCAGCTGCGTGCAACGCAGCAGGTGACGCGCAAAAGTCGGCAACTGGCTCTACTTCCGCAGCATGCTATAAAGGTGATTTTCCGCTCACAGGGAGGCCTCTTCATGCCGAACATACAACCGCAGCTGCTACTCCGATGCCTTTGCGCAACAGCGGAGATACCGGTGGACGCAGACGTGCAAATACGCGTACACCCAACGAACAATACGTGCACAGTAGCCACGACTAACCAGGAAACCGCACTACAGCTGGTTAAAATAAAAAGCATCACCTTAAACGGAAAGGCGTACGTGGTGGCAGCGTACATAGCCCCTGCAGCGGACACTGTGCGAGGCGTGATATCACACGCTTTTTGGGATGAAACGGAAGAAGAGCTTCTACAAGAACTGCAAGCGAGAAATCCGGACGCCGGCATCCTGCTAGCAAGACGGATGGGCAAGTCCAAGTCTATCCTGATAACGTTTGCCCAGGGACCCATCCCTCGTAGAATCATCTACTATGGGGGAGTGCACCTTTGCACGCCATACAGAGCTCGACCAGAGGCCTGCACAAACTGCCGAGCGCCAGGTCACAGATATGATGTGTGCCCGGAACAGAAAAAAAACGAGATGTCCAAGATGTGGTGAAGATCACGGGGCAGATAGAAGTCGTCAGTGCGTGCCCCGATGCATCCTATGCGGTGGAGAGCACCTTACAGGAACAGGCTGGTGTAAAGCAAAACAGCGACAGATTACAACGAAGCCCCCAGCACACAGGGAACCTACCGGAAGACAGCAGCCGCACACAGAGGGCTTCCCAAGATGGCATCCAACAACCCCGCGGCAGGCCCCCGAGGAGATCACATGGGCAGAACGAGTCACCCGCAAACCAGACCCCCGGGATGAGGAGCTGGCCCGCCTTCGAGAGGAGGTAAGATGCTTGCGACAGGCCACTACCCAACCCTCACACCCAACCCCCTGGTAAACCTTCACCCATAGAGAGTCATACTTTACTTGCTAAAGAATCTCCAATCCCCGAACCACCTGTAAAAAAAGAAAAGAAAAGAAGTTCCTCCGCCATTAGACGAAACAACTGAATTGGAGCAATCAGGCAAAACGGCTGAGCTGGAGGCTCACTTTGAAGCCAAACTTGAGGCAAAATTAACAGCGAAACTTGCACATTTCCAAAAGCAGGTGCATGATGAATTTCAGCAATTCCTAGAAAATCGTCTACAAACAATCGAGGCTCGATTCCCAGCTCTCGAGGCTAGGATCGACTGCCTCATTGATGAACGCTTCAAAATTTTAGATAACAAACTAGATACCTTCTGTGCCCAGCTCAGGGCGCAGTTGGGCGTAATGGTGGCGGAGGCAAGCAGCCATATGCAGGCGACGCCATCACCCCACACCACATGTTCCCCTCCTGTTTCCAATACTGCTGGGCAGCAAAATGGCAGGTGATTCACCTAATTCTAACACACCTTCGCCTTTAAAACTTTGGCATTGGAACTGTCGTAGCATTCGCCGTAAGCGAGAAGCTCTAATTCAGCTGATACTAAACGAAGAGCACCCACCAGATATGATTCTCCTACAGGACCCTAAGACTAGCATATCGCTCCCAGGCTACACTGCTTATCACTCGCCAAATGACAGCGCTCCGGTTGTATCCACATTTACAAAGCGATTCATAAGGCATACGCAACGTAATTTCCCTCATGCAGTCCATAACGTTGTCCTTGAGGTAATCCCATTCGACATCCAACAAGATTCATTACTCGTCGCCAATATCTATAATCCGCCTAGCATGCCAGCAAAGCGTTGCGCCCATCTATTAGCACAAATCACTGCAGCGGCAAATAAGACTCCACTTATAGTGGCCGGAGACTTTAACTGCGCTCACATCGATTGGGGGGTACAAGAAAACTACTGGCAGAGGTGAGGTGCTGATGACACAAACTCAACAGTCGCAGCTCACGGTGTACAATGACTTTGATTGCCCAACCAGACAGGGTACAACAGGAATGATGGACACTAGTCCAGATCTCACTATGGGAAGGCGCGTCCAAAACCTAGAATGGAATAGAACGACCCACACTTTAGGCAGTGATCACTACATTATTGAACTTAAACTCAGTGGTCCCCAAGCGTCTCAAGTGAGAATCAAACATAAACTAATAAATTGGGATAACTTTAGAAAGCAGCGAGAAAGAAATCAGCAAACAGGGCCGCTGGATGCGTCTACATGGACAGCACAGGTTCTTGAAGACCAAGCGGCGTGCACGAGGGAATATAGCCCAGAACACCACGTTCCAGTTATGGACTCAAAATTGGCGCATTTGATAGAAGCACATGAAAGTCTCATGAAACGATACGCTCAACAAAAACGCAACAGGAAGCTCCAAAGTAAGATATCTGGGCTTTCAACACAGATTCAAGAATACAGCCAACAACTTTGTCGACAGAATTGGCAGCAGATATGCGAGGGTCTTAGTGGCAAGCTTACTACCGCTCGCGCATGGCATCTTTTAAAACATCTCATTGATCCCATCAAAAGTAAACACCATAATAGGAATCTCGTTGCTAGGCTAACACACAATCATAAATACGACACAGAATCCCTTCTCGACAAGCTTAAGAGCCTACATACCTCGCCGGGCATTCCCACTTCTTTGCCTGACTTCATCGGCCCACCAAACAGTGAGCTGGACAAGGACATCACAATAGAGGAAGTTCGGGCAGCCCTTCATAGACTCCGTAACACCACTCCAGGCGAAGATCGCATAACAAACGCCGCTCTTAGGAAACCTAGATGACAACTGCCTGCAAGATCTCACTGATATTTTCAATACGCATTGGCAAAGCGGCACGCTGCCGGAGGAATGGACACATGGAAGGGTTATCCTGATACCAAAGCCTAACAAAACCAGTTACCCCTGAAAATATGCGACCTATTTCGCTTACCTCTAGCCTGGGTAAACTCTTAGAGCAAGTTATTCTTGCTAGACTTAACGGCCACATGGACGACACGGGTCAATACCCAGACTCAATGATTGGCTTTCGATCGGGCCTATCCACGCAAGATGCCATGCTTCAGCTCACAACAGATATTCTAGACCCCCCTCATTCCTACACATACCAAAGCTGTCCTGGCAATAGACCTCAAAAAAGCATTCGATAACGTCAAACATGAAGCCATCCTAAATGCCCTGATAGTACTAGGGGTTGGCCAACGAACTTACAACTATATAAAGGCTTTCCTGCAAAACCGCACGGCCACCATGTGTGTAGACAATCTTCGTACACGCCGCTACACACTAGCTAACATAGGCACTCCGCAAGGATCTGTACTGTCCCCTTTCCTTTTTTAATGCAGTCCTTATTCCGCTTGCGCAAAAGCTACAGAAAATTCCCCATCTTGACCATACCCTGTACGCGGATGATATTACTCTGTGGACTACATACGGATCGGATGCCCAAATCGAAGAAACATTACAAACAGCTGCAACTGTAATACAGGACGAGGTCACGAAGGTAGGCCTCAGCTGTTCACCAGAAAAATCAGAACTTTTCTTAATTCCGCCAAAAGGTAACCGGACCCACACTTCCATCAAGATCTGCGTACAGGGTAGGGAGGTCCCTCAGGTCCCTACCATTCGCATCTTGGGGCTGTACCTGCAACAAGATGGGAAACATACCGAAACCATCAAACGCTTAAAGAGCACACTGGCAGCCACCACGCAGTTAATACGCAGAGTGACAGGTAAAGATCATGGCCTCCGAGAAGCAGATACTCTGCGAGTGGTACACGCATATACCATGAGCAGAGTGTTGTATTCTACACCTTACCTCAACCTTAATGTGACCGAAACCCAAACAGTAAACTCTATAATCAGGCAAGCCACCAAGGCAGCGCTCCGCCTCCCAAAAAGCACCAGTAATGAACGCCTGGCAGAGTTAGGTGTGCATAACACCATACAAGAGCTAACCGAGGCACACCTACAGGCACAATATCTCCGACTGGCCAGCACACCTACCGGGAGACATATACTTTCAAAACTCCAAATTCGCATCCCCGCCAATCATGATTCCCTGAAGCCCCTACCCAAGGAAATTCGCGAAACATTCTGTATTCGACCGCTCCCCCCGTAACATGCACCCCGACCGAAACCGCGAGCGACGGAAAGCTAGAGCAGCAACCCTCCATAAAGCGTACGGCGGGGAACGGGATGCTGTGTGGGTAGATGCTGCATGCGATCAGCACGGAGCCACAGCGGTGGCCTACACACCGAACACCCCTCCATTAATAAAAGAATTACCTCCTGGAACGAAACCAGAAGAAGCGGAAGAGATCGCTATTGCGCTAGCGCTCGGCAGTACCAATGCTACCTACATCCTAAGCGATTCTAAAACTGCATTGCTAAATTATGCTAGGGGGCCGCGTTCACCCTACCACACTCCACATGCTGACCCAGCATCCCCCCTTCCCCTCCCGCAGTGCTGAGCTCATCTGGGTGCCCGCGCATTCGGGAAACCCTGGCAATGAGGCCGCCGATTCTTTAGCCCGAGGGTCTAGAAACCGGGCACAGGCGGATCTCGTGGAGGGTTTCTCGAAGGAGCGGGCGTGTACCTTTGCTGAGCTCACCGCGAATGCTCGTGCCGAAAGGCAGATATACCCACCCTCCCCACTCTTCCCTTTCTACCAGGGAACAGCACATATGGCGCCGTCTGCAAACACGCACCTTACCCACCCCCCTCCCTCCTCTCCCACTACCAACCCATCCCGCCTTCCTGCCCTCTGTGCAATGCACCGAGGGCCAACCTGACCCACCTTCTCCTGGCCTGTCCGTCATCTCCTCCTCCCGACGGGCCGGTGCCACTGAAAACCTGGGAGGACTGGGAGACCTCGCTACGCTCCACGGATCCGGCAAGGCAGAAGATCGCCGCCAGCCGGGCTGCCGATGTCATGGACTTACTAGGCATGAACGTTTAAGTGTAGTGGGGTCGCGCGGGGACCCAGGGGACCTGGGAGGTCCCGAATTTCCCTCGAAATAAAGTTTTTTCGACTCGACTCGACTCGGAGAGAAACCCGCCGCGCGCCCGCCATCTCGGAGGCCATGGCCAAGGAC
>JALIZH010011482.1:0-54029 GCA_030522465.1 Rhipicephalus appendiculatus
TTCACGGGCCCTTTAAGAGTTGAACGCGATAGTGATATCCTGTATTTACTTGGTGCATACTTGCTATGCACCCACTACGTGGTGTTAAGAGAGTACGCGCAGTAAGGTGTGTGCCCGCTGTAATTGGCGGCCGGCTTTAAACTGCGAAATTGTTATGATAGTCGCATGTCCTGACGCCCGATGCCAATGTACGCTTGTACTATGCAATATTACTGGGATATTAAAGCCTATATAAAGCACGCTTGCGTTTGCGAAGCACGCAAGTTATTTTCACTGCATTTCCAAGCAGAGGAAGTAATTTTCACGGTACTTCCAAGCAGAGGCGTGGCTGTGTGATACAACACCTGCTTGCCACGCAGATGGCCTGGGTTCGATCCTCACTCCAGACCCGGAAATTTTTAATATTTATTTTATTTGCATCTTTGCCGATTTTTCGGTCACGGACAAGATGATTTTTCGCTCACAACCAACGAAGCCGACACCGACGCCGGAATTTCTGCGAAACGTGCTCTTTAACGCTATCGCGTTAAAAGGTCGGCGACATATGCTCTCCTGCTGCCTTTTGCACATGTACTCGATTTTCAAGTCCACCATGCGATTACACAACCATAAAGAAAACTTCAACCCACCAATTTTCAATCAATGTGGATCACTTTCTGTCTCACTGCATTCGGTTTATTCTTTTTGTGCAATGTTTTCCAAAAATCATCTGTTCAGCTCGTTTTGTAGAACACGAGCATTCATATTGATAGGCCAGTGTTTCAGGAATCTGTTTTGCATGCAAAAGTAGTTTTTTAAATGCACGACAAATGTCATAACTCAACAAATGATAAAAGAAATATTGTTTGTCATCTTTTCCTGGAATCAAAACAGTAACACTGGGACTTGCCCAAATGCCGGCAGATGTATGATATGCTAAATAAAGTGTGCCGTAAACACTGGAAAGTGTTCCCACCGTACACCTTCCTGGTAGAAAAACCAGGTGGGCCAATAATTCTTGGTGCTTCGCCAGAAGTGTCTTCCTGAAAAGGATCTCAAATAAAGAAGTTCATTAGGCTTTCAGCATTCATCAGACTGAAGGCTTTACTGAAAACTTTGGCTTGACTTTTTACCACAAGCTTTTTTTTCAAAAACACAAATTAAAATGAAAAAGGGAGTGTTGCTTCCCGAGTATTGCCTGCCGAATTTCGCAGTTTCGCACTTAGTGTGCAGAGCGGAGTGTACACTGTTATTGTAATATGTAGGAAAATATGGCAGATAAAACAACGGTGCAGGTTAGCTACTTCATGTTTTTTTAGCACGTCTTAAACCAAGGCAAAAGAACAGTGTATGATAGCTAGTCTGTGCTATTTATTATTGTTTAATGAAAAGTGCTCTTTAAGAAAAATAATTCATACATCCTCGAAATTTACTACAAGTTTTGCCAAATAACTGAACTAAACCCAGTTACAAAACGGGTATGTTTAACACATGAGACATACCACAGTGGAGAGTTTTGGTTCGTTACTGTGCATATACACATTTTAATCCAAAACTGTGCTAATACCATAGCAGAATTTAACTCTTCTTTTAGTTCTTCGTTCCTTCTTGGCTAAAGCTATGAAGGTGTACTTAAAACCTGCCTGTAAGCCACATGCCATCCTGCTTCTGCCAGTTATGAAATTGGTGTGTTCTGAGAAATTTTTATGCTGATTGCTACTTGATATTATCTTGAATATCCCTTTGCCAGCACTCGCTGGATGTGCAATCAACATGACTATTTAAGTCTACATGAATATATAAATTTACCTAACCGAGGTACCACACATGCTGAGATGAATACAGCCCATCCTTTTTACTGTTTGCCCTGTTAAGTACATTTACTTGCTTGGCGCTAGCCGGTTCATCCACCCTGCTCCTTTAACCATGGGATTTCAATATAGAAATCAGTGTGTGGATGCTGTGTAATAAGTTTCAAATGGGCTTTCTTAAGACGACTTTGTTCTCATTCATTTTCTACTGTTTTGCATACACCAGGCATGGTTCATAGCACAGTTCATTTCATGACAGAGGTGTCTGTTCTAGAGGCATTTGAATGTTAAATGAATGGTCTTGTAGGTATGATAGGGTGCAGGGGCACATTATGTGTATTGTATCGATGCGGCTGAGATAAGACCTACCATAGAAATGTGCTCTAATTAGTAGTATTCTCAAAGTTTCCATAGTACCAATTACTTCCTCGATTACAATTATTTATTCTGTTGCATAATTAGGCAATGCGTAGCATTTCATGGCATATTCTAACCTAACAAGAGCTCGTACCAACCGATAATTTGTGAAGCATCCAGACTAGCTGCATCGCTTTTTAGAGAGCCGCTGGGGCTCATAGCTCCACAGCAATGTACGGGCCATCTTGAGCACCATCTGCAAAGTCAAACATGCAAACATGTAAGCGACTCAGTACATCATGCTGAAGTGATCAGCTGTGAGGTACATCAGAACTTAAATCGGATGACTGGTATAAATTCAGTTTGATGTCTGTCTCAAACACTTTTTTGAGAGTTATGTTTATTCTCCTCAAGCTCCACAGGATCAAGGACTGAAGTTATTCATCATTATTCCGCACACAATACCCAAATTGGCAATGTAGATTAAGCATTCTTTTAACCCATTAGGGCCCACTGTACTTTAAAAAGTACACTTCCTTTTTCGGGAATAGAAAATACAAAACAGAATATTCTGACCTTCTTCATTACAATTTTTGATGTTAAAGGTTGCTGCAAGATAATCCTAATTCGGAATATTGACTCGGTGATATTTTTTCTGTTTTATGAGTTGTCAAAATTTAGGAAAATGAGAGCCTGTTAAAAGCACGTGGGCAGTACTACTTTTTCTGAATTAATTTGAAGGTTTATATTTTATATGTTGAAAAAACGGACTGCTTCTGCTTCAGCAAGAGCAATTAAATCTCAGCGAAGCATGAGAAGCCTATAGAGTGCAGAGTTTTGCCGTGAGGAGTAAGCAAATGTTGCTGTACTTTATTTAGTACACTGGGACTTCGTGGGAGCATACATGTAACTCTTGTTGTGCGTTGCATCATAGATTGCACAGGATTTTTTTGTTATGAATGCCGTTTTTTCGGGTACTTCAGACTCATGAGGCTGCGAAAGATTGCGCTGTGAATATGCGAGAGCATCTTCATGTTCTAATTGTCGATTCTGACCCTAACATGGGAACTTAGGATGAGGAGGGGAATGACGACGGTACGAGTGTATGCTCTCTGCTAACGATAAAAAAACATGGAACGAAAGGAACGTGGGTAAGAGAACTTCTGTTTTGACTCAGGAAAGCAGCTTTGTTTCGAAAATGGCAAAGACAACAGCATTGTTGCTATGCTGGCGAAAGACTACACAGTTGAGTCACTATGCTCTCTATCGTGATGGCCATTCACTGAAAAGAAAAAAAAACTTAGCGCCACTGTCCTCCTCCTTCATCCGAGTAACAATGCCATGATTAGAAAATTTTCATACCTCAGAAAAAAGTCGTACCAGCCCCTACTTTCCCAGATGATCAAAATAGCCGCGGACAACGCATAAAGGGTCTGCTACGACACTGGAGGTTTTAGCAGCCCCTCTACGCGTTGACTACTGTCCTTTAATCGCATAATAGCAAAACACTGACTGCGCCTTGTTGTACCCAACAAAAGTATCAATGATCTCCAGCGTCCACTGTGCTTGCTATTACCCTCTATCCATACGGACATTTTCACAAAAAGCTGGCAAAACAGTTGAATTCTGCCACAATACACCAAAATGTCGCCAAAAGAGTGACGTTACGCTTTTCATGAAGCACTGGTTCTTGACTAAATTGCATGGGCCAAGATAACTTTGTTATTCGTTTGGCAAGGGCCCAGCATACTCGCCATTGTTGCATGAAGTCAGCTTGCCGCTTGCTATCTCGAAGGCCCAGCGTACTTTCTATAGTACAGTAGCATAACTCCTGAATAAATACACGTAACTCTATCAAAATTTGCACGTGTCGTTGTCTATTGTGGTTGATTAAATATGCAAAATGTCAATAAAATCGGACCACTAGTTCTTCCGTGGGCCCTTATGGGTTCACTACAGGACAACAGCTTTCACAGCTATTACTTTTTTCTCATTGCTACTCCTACTTTGAGGTCTGCTGCCTTTTATGTTAGCATGAAAGCGCTGTTTCATGTTATAAACAGACTACGAGTGGTGACACACTCTTCCTTCGTTTCATTTTTTTTCATTTGTATTATTTCTTTTCTATTAGGTTTTATTCCCTCACCATCTTTCGTTGCCCAGTGTAGCTGTCAGTCTAAACACTGAATAACTTGCCTTTCTTGACGTCTATTTCATTCTTCCTTCCGTCCTTCCTCCAAACTTTGGCTTTGCAGTAAATTTAAGTCTTCAATATACACACATGAAGTTGAGTAGCAGTAGTGTTGTAATGGTGTACAAGTCTCTAACATGCGATGTCCCTCTTCACCACTCCCTTTTTATGCCCTCACAATTGCAAACAAGAGCCCGCCATTGCGGTAACTTCCTCAAACCACTGGTGAAAAATGTTTATGGCAAAAGGCGACTTTATAGTGTTGGAACGTCATTGTGGAATAACCTACCAGTGCAAGTGAAACAACTTAATTCTTTCATATTGATGCTCAAACGTCATTACAAAGAGCTCTATTAGACTGCTGATATGTTTAGTGAAATGATGAAAAGTGACATCATGTTAAACTAATGTTTTGTATGTTCACTAGGAATGCTATGAACAGATTGTTAGGACGCGGCATCAGACGCCGCTATCTGTGTTAGACGCACGCGAGCCACGTGCGAATGACGTCATCTGTATCCCGCTATTTATTGCAACGCGCAATAAATCTTTTGCTCTGTTGCTGAGCGTCTGCCTCCGAGTCACGTCCATACAATTGGCGATGCGGACAGGCAGCGGACCAGCGTAGGCCTGAACAAGACGCGCAGTGCAATGCCAGTCAGCGGCATCGGGGAGTACCGTCTGGGTACAAGTGCGTCATGGGTAGAGTACGTGGAGCGTCTTGAAATGGACTGCGAAGCCAACAAGCTTTCAAAGGATGAAGAAAAGCGCGCAGTTTTACTCAGCTCCTGCGGGGGAAGAAACGTACAGCCTCATCGTGACACTGGTCAAACCCGAAAGGCCGACGGCTGCAGCATACGAGAAGATCAAGAAAGCGGTCCGAGAACACATGCATCCCAAGCCATCAGTGCTGTACGGTAGATTTTTATTTTACAAGCGCAACCAAGCGCAAGGCGAAAGCGTCGCAGATTACGTGACAGCGCTGAGAAGATTGGCGCAAAACTGCGGCTTCGGAGACGAGAAGCTTCCCATGGACGAGATGTTGCGAGACTGTTTCGTCTTCGGCATCAGCAACGAGGCGGTGCAGCAACGCCTACTGGCAGAAAGGGACCTGACATTCACTGTGGCGTACGACCTGGCCGTGACAGCGGAAGCAACTCAACGACAGCAACGAGAAATCAGGAGACACGCCAGAACAGCACGCAGAACGCCTAGAGGCAGTGCTCACCCGGCTAGAAAACGCACGTCTGCGGGTGAACAAAGAAAAATGCGAATTCCTCAAGACGATCATTGAGTTTTTGGGTCATGTTATTGATGCTACGGGCATTCATCCTTCTACAAGCAAAGTGGACGCCATCCGGAACGCACCGACGCCGTCATCAAAGAAGGAACTGCAATCGTTTCTAGGGCTCATTAATTTTTATAGCCGATTTCTAATAGGAAAAGCAGAAGTCGCGGAACCACTTTACCGCTTGTTGGACAAAGACAGCGCTTGGAGCTGGAATAACCAACATGAGTGAGCGTTTGTTGCACTAAAGAACTTGCTATCGTCAGAGGCAGTTCTCATTTTGTACGACCCGAAGCAACTAATTGTACTGTCGTGCGACGCATCACCTGTTAAAATTGGAGCCGTGCTGGCTCACCGGGGTGAAGATGGCACAGAACGCCCAATAGCATACACTTCTAAAACACTGGGATCGAGCGAGCGAAAGTATGCTCAGATTGACAAGGAGGGCTTAGCCATTGTGTATGGCGTAAAAACGTTCCACCAATATTTGGCTGGACGTAGCTTCATTAATACGACTGATCACCAGCCTCTGCTGGTATTGTTCAACAGAGAGAAACGCATTCCAGAAGTGGTTTCCCCAAGAATGCTTCGTTGGATTCTACTTTTGGCTGCATATGACTACACCTTGGAATATCGACCAGGTCCCGGCAACAGCAACGCTAACGCATTAAGCCGTCTTCCAGTACCGGGACGCGAGGACGAGACGCAACCACCGGGTGACATGTTGCTGTTGGACGCTGTGGAGTATCCACCCTTGCGAGCGTCTGACATCGCGAAACTTACGAAGAGGGACCACATTTTGTCGACGGTGAAGAATTACGTTCTCTCTGGTTGGCCGACAAAGTTGGACAATGATCTTGCGGCTTTTGCTACAAGGAAGAATGAGTTATCTCTGCACCGAGATTGCATCCTTTGGGGAAATGGAGTGGTGATACCTCAAGCAGCAAGAAATGATGTTCTTCGCTTGTTGCACGCAAATCATCCTGGAATGACAGCCATGAAGAGTCAAGCAAGATCGCTAATATGGTGGCCAAAAATGAATAAGGAAATTGTGGATTTTGTGCGTCACTGTGACAGATGCCAAGAGAACCGTCAAAGCGATCCTAAAGCACCAGTTCACTTCTGGGTTAAGCCAGATCAGCCTTGGAGGCGGTTGCACATCGACTTTGCGGGACCAGTACAAGGCGAAGTTTTTCTCGTCGTGGTGGACGCATTTTCCAACTGGGCTGAAGTGAAGATTGTGCCGTCCATGAGGACTTCGGCCGTAATCTCAGCTCTACGTGCACTGTTTGCCACTCACGGTGTTCCAGATGTTATCGTTTCCGACAACGGAACCGCATTCACGAGCGAGGAGACGCAAGCGTTCCTCAAGCGTAACGGCATCCGCTCAGTGTTTACAGCACCTTATCACCCAGCCAGTAATGGAAGAGCAGAACGAATGATGAGGGAAGTAAAAGAAGCGTTGAACAAGCAGTCTGGAAATGACACCCAGTGCAAGATATCCCGCTTCTTATTCAAACAGCATACCACCCCACACTCAGTGACTGGGAAGAGCCCGGCGGAGATGATGATGGGGAGAAAATTACGCTCAGCTTTTGACAAGCTGCACCCAGTCTGTCAGCACGCTACTACTGCATGGTCGTGAAAGGTTTTGGCATAGGGGATTCGGTCTATGCCCGAAACTTCGCTGCGGGACCTCGATGGAAGTTGGCTGCAGTTGTCAAAGTAAAGGGTGCAGTCTCCTATCTGGTTCGGATTGCCAATGGCGAAGTACATCACAGGCATCGCAACCAACTGAGGCGCGCATGGCCCACGGAGGAGCCTTCCGAGCCACTACCTGACTACCACTTCCGGCTTCCTCCCTGTACAAGGACCTGTCAACGTGGAGCCTGGCGTCGTCAGTCCAAGTCCTACGCCCGAGGGACCCGAGCTGAGAAGATCTACATGAACTCGTAGACCAGTCATTCGCTTTGGCGCCAGTGTTTAGAAACTAAGTGTTTTATTTAAACTTAAATGGGAGGAATGTTAGGACGCGGCATCAGATGCCGCTCTCTGTGTTAGACGCATGCGAGCCACGTGCAAATGACGTCATCTGTATCCCGCTATTTATTGCAACGCGCAAAAAATCTTTTTGTTCTGTTGCTGAGCGTCTGCCTCCGAGTCACGTCCATTACACAGATGTACAGAAATATTAGATGTATTATTATGTTCAGTATGCAAAACAAAATCCTGTTCAAACTGTAGTGTATAAGTTGGATTTTTTCTTCTTCAATGTGCTCCGTATCTGTGTATAAGTCATATGTTTTTCAAAACGATCTGCATCTTAAGCTAAAATGTCGTTCATTGTATAACTCTATCTCCTGCCTGTAATTTATGTATGTTAAAATTGCATGGATCCATACTAGCATTCTGCTAAGGATCCAGATGTTGCTAACATGCTTTTCCTTTTACTGTATTTTGTTTATTAATAATAAAGTTGAAGTTCAAAGTTCAAACTGCTCAAACAGTGATAACCTTCGCACTACAACCGGTCAAATTTTGCCTTTGTCGATGAGGCCACAGAAAAAAAGATGGTTTTCAAGATATCACGTTGCGAAGCCGTCTTGAAGACTTGAAATGGCCCACAAAACTTATCATTGGAACTCCCTATTGCTTTCCGCACCAGAAAGCAGTCTCCAGGTTGTATGTCTGGTATGTCACTGCTCCGTGTGCTGTCGAAGTTTCACATCACTTTCTTCTTGTACGCCTCTTTCTGTTTCTCAGTTATATTTCTCCCCAAAAGAATCAGGTTTCCAAGAAGGCCCAGTTTGCGGTCAGCTGGAAGTACCGGTACAGTCCCGGAAGCAGCAAAAACAGGACTGCATCCCAGACCACTAGCGCAAGAATGCTTGTGGCGTCTCACAGTGGCTTCGAAGCAGCACTTCCAGCCACCTGGAAAATTCGGGTACATCTTCATGTACTGTTTGGCGTCTCGCATAGCACGCTCAGCAAGGCCATTACCAGCAGGGTGGTATGGTGCGCCAAACTTCATTGTCATTCCGTGGTCGTTCATCCATTTTGAAATCTTTGTGCCACGGAAAGCCGGACGTTTGTCGCACACTAATATCTTCGTATTCCAAAAACATCCTACCTTCAGTAGAGCCACGATGCTGTTGGCGTCTTCTTTTTCGGGCCCTGGTTGTAATCATTCTCGTGCACTCATTGATAGCGAGCAGGAAAGCTGGCGTCTTCCTGACCCCTTTTTCTTTCTTTTTTGAGCTCCGCGAAGTCCAAGTGAACAACGTCAAATGGGACACTGGAGTGCTCTCTTGTTATCATGACTACCGTGGGCTGCTTGTACCTGACTTTGTTCGTTTGGCACTCGTGGCATCTACGGATGTAAGTCCTGATGTCAGTTTTGATGCCTGGACACGTCTATCTTTTCAGCAGTTTGCTGTACGTGCGCCAAAACCACCATGTCCACCTGATTCGGGGGTGTCCTGGTAAAGATGCAGGATCTTGGAAATCATTGTTGATGGGATATGATATTTTCTATTAATGAATTTCATTTCTTTGATACATTTCCAGAGCTTTGCGTGATTAATTTTGTAGATGGTTGTCAACTGCGGTTGGTATCAGAAGCCTGGGCAGTGCATCCGCATCAGGGAGTATAGGACCTGGACGATGTGACACGACAAAATCAAGCTGTTGCAGATAATTTGCCCACCTAGCAATGGGGCCTTTTGGTTGTGTCATACGGAGAAAGTGAGCCAATGCTTGGTGGTCTGTAAAGAGGGTAAATTTTGCACCCTCTGGGTACGTTCGAATATACTGCACAGCTTTCACTACGGCCAGCGCTTCCTTTTCTGTGGTCGAGTAGTTCACTTTAGACGGCTTCAGTGTATAGTTGTAGTACCCTACTACATAATGCTTTTCGTGATTCAAGTCTGGTAGCCTCTGGTAACGGAAATTTCCGGTCGCATTTAATTGATGCATCTGTATTCAGCACATACGGCGAAAGTCTGGTATCCGTAGGATATGGTCCGTCGATACTATCTTCACAAGGTCAGAGTAAGCCGTTTCAGAGACGACATCCTACTAAAATGATATACCTTTCTGGGTCAAGCGTGTGAGATATCTCCTTTTAATAGCATATTCTTTGTGAAGGACCGAATGTATCTGGCCAGACCCAGAAAAACACGCAATGAATGTGTGTCATAAGTCTTAATCAATTTGTAGATTCTTCCAAGGAACGCTACCTTCTTTTGGAAGAAGGCAATTTTCTTACAGTTCACTTTAAGACTTGCAACAGTCAGAGGTTGCAAAACTAAGGCCAGGTGTTCCCGATGCTCCTTCTTGATCTTCGAATAAGCACTTCTGTCGTCGATGTAAACGTTGAAGAATATGCACAAATACGGCTTCAGGGTCTCGTTCACGATGTTTTAGAACCAGGTTGGGAAATTCTTCCTCCCGAACGGCAGCCAGTTGTATTCATATAAGTCAAACGGTGTAATAAACGCCGTGTACTTTGTGTCTTCCTTGAATGAAATTTGCCAGAAGTCTTTGCAAAGGTCCAATGGTGAAAAGCAACCGCAACCACCGGTCTCGCCATTGATATAATCAATCCTAGGCATTAAGAATGGTATCTACTCAGTTTGCCGGTTGAGAGCCCTGTAATCTGTGCACAGACGAAATCTGCCGTCTTCTTTCGGAGCAATAGTTATTGCGTACCTGGCGCTGCCAATGGCGCGCGCACTTGGGTGCGACGTAGACAACGACGTAAGTGACAGTGCGACCAATGGAGGCCATCATGCAAACATGTAGCGAACGGTTATTCGTTTCGCCTAGCCATATACAGCTTTCGCTGTAAAACCAGCTGAGAGTAAAGTAGAGAGGTGGGCGAGTTGGAAATGATAGATTGTAAAAACTTTTCAGCGAGAACAGGACGGAGCGCACGAAGAGGACACAATACGAGCGCTGATGCTCTTCCTTGATCTTCGAATAAGCACTTCTGTCGTCGATGTAAACGTTGAGTTTGTAAACTATGTTTGCAACAGTTTCGAGTTTGTAAACTTTGTTTGCAGCGCTCGTATTGTGTCCTCTTCGTGTGCTCCGTCCTGTTCGCGCTGAAAAGTTTTACAATGCATCATCTCCAACTCGCCCACCTCTGTACTTTACTGCAATTTTTTTTCTTGTTTAACGGGCTCTGTTCTGTGTCAACAGAGCTGTGCTGTCGTCCATCATCGCCATTTGTGTGTGCCGTGCTCGCACTGCTTCTTGGTATGCAAAAGCCTCGATGTGCCCTCCGGACATACAAGGGGTGTGCGGTTTCCTGGAACCTTCGCCAGGGCATTCGCGACGTTTTTTGCCCCCTTCTTCGTTCAGAGTGGTGGCGCCAGGCGAGGCACTTTAACGACTGTCTGCGACTACGTTGCTTGAGCGGCGGGAGTGGGGGAAAACGCCCCAGCCTTTACGCTGAGGAAAAAAAAAACAGCGCTCGTATTGTATCCTCTTCGTGTGTTCCGTCCTGTTCGCGCTGAAAAGTTTTTACAATGCAGCTGAGAGTGTTCATGTAATTGCTATCGCAATCAAACGAAAAAATCAAATTACGAAATCTTCCGCTATCGTATCTTCCGTTTCACTCCTCCTGGGATGTCTCCTGTAGTGATGGAGGCGCATGGTTACTATCTACGGGCCGGTCCGTCTCGCTGTCTTCTGCTGAACACGACCTTAAGAAGTTGATCGTTAGGAACCAGAACAAACATCGCACAACGGTGGATATTAAAACTGAGAGACTAAGGGAAAACTGTGTATTGAGCTTGTAGCTCACCTGACAGTTGAGGCGGATCGTGTCCAATAGAACGACGAGATCCGTCATTCTTAGTGGTCTATTCTCGAAACGACGCGTAGAACAAGTTTCGGCGCCCCTCGCACCTCTCCCCACTCACGACAAGTGCGCGCCCCCTCGAAATCGCCGATTTCTCGTTCATAGGTGTGGCGATATTCGGTGGCAGCGCTTTATATGAATCTTTGTGTCCCTTTGTCTGGTGCTGTAGCGATCATGCTTGCGCTGTTATTAGCAGTTGCGTTTTAGAGTCAGTATCGGACTGAAATGGAAGATAGGGAGCGAAAACGTGCATTTAAGAGTGAATGGGTGCGAAAACTTCGTGCTACCGCAGCCACAGCTTCGCTGGCGTCTATTTTCGCAGTAGTGGTAAGACCATGAATAGAATTTGTGAATGATAGCAGTGATTTTTATGCAGCGCTATGTCGGTTGTCATTGAATCATCCCGTTGCTCCGATATTTGTTTTGCGTGGCTATGCACTAACAGGCCATACTTAGGAAGTTTATGCAAAATTTATGAACTATCAGTCTACAAGACAGCGAGTGAACACGCTTACAGGGGGGTTCGTTTTGACTTTAACTCATGGGCGCCACCGGCATGCGAGAGTATTCGTGTACATCGTATACCGAAGCAAAAGTACACGATATGACCGGTTGTTAGAGCTGCTGTCAGATGTAGCGCTACAGGATTTAGCCATATGTTCAATATATCAGCAAAATGTCCTCTAATGTTCGTTCCATCTGTACATATCAGTGGTAACGTAAATGATATTCTTCTTTTTTGGGCCTAAAATACGCGCTTAGGCGTTTATTTTAGAGGCAGTGCCTCGTTTATGCCGGTTAAAATTTTCATTCTGGAGATATTTCTACACCAGGCCACTTTATAGAATTCTATGATAATGGCTTCCGTAATTGAACGTAGTATAAAAAATTATTATATTTCGAGAGAGAGAAACAATTCAGTGAAGCGTTCTCTCAGTGTTTCCTTCGACTGATGTTAAGCAGGATCAACTATACTAAACTTCACGACAGTAACATGCGCTTGTGATGAAAATGTAAATTATTCCGTCGAGAATCATAGTCAGAAAGCGAAATCCGTCCACTATCCAATAGCTTATCACAACTGTGTGCAGACTGGCCTGTCTCCCTTTTGTTCAAAAATTTTCTTCAGTTCTGGTGTTAGGTAGCAGCAGAATGCCTGTTCGTTATTGAGATGCCTTGTTACGCTCTTTACTTTCGCCTCTAGGGGCCAGCCGTTCTATAACATGAACTATAACGAGAATGCAGCGCAAGCTATGGCGATGCCGCTTTAAATAAGGAAATGTTCGATTCCAATTCGTGTTCACCGTGCTGTCGATTGAAGTTTCTTCGTACTACTTCTTTGCTTTTATTAAAAAAAACCTCCGACGTACCACAGGAGCTCTTACACTCTAAGAAAAAGTCGAGTATTTTGGGAGTATTTCTGCTACACAACAATAATCGTCATCTGGCTTGCTCATGTTTCCTCTCTTGAAAACCCGGCTCTCGGCACATTCCTATCAAGAATGCTATGTCACGCCGATAACGCGCGCGGCGTTCGTGAGCGGGAAGTGCCGGGACGGCGTGATAACGCCAGGAAAGTGCGCGGGGTAGAGGACGATTGTAGTTGTGTAGCAAAAAGACACCCTTTTTTACTCGATTATTTTTTAGAGTGTACGCCTCTGAGTGGGTCAGACCTCCCTGCTGGTTTCAACCACCGAGAGGAAGGTACGTTGCAGAGGCTTCCTGTCGGAGTGGCACTCATACCATCGGTTACCACTCTTTGGGCGCAACATTACCGCGCCCAGTATGGTCTACCGGGCCCATTTTGTGAGGTGTAAATTCGCGATATGAATGCCGCACACTTACTGTAGACCTGAACATGCTTGCGTTAAGCCATTTTTACCACCTCCGTGCAACCGGCCTAAGGTCTTGCCGACCACCTGACCTCTACCGCTGGATGTACGGACTGTTCCACCATTTACAGCTACGTTTTAAACACAAGGCAAACTCTCATCTGCCGTTTCGATACCATGAATAACTATGCTTGAGGGCACACTTTCGAAGTAAAAGAAGTGCAGGGAAGGAGAAATAGCTATCTTGAATTTTTAATTGTGTTGTCTTTGATTTCATTATTAGACGCACTATAATGTGATGAGCTTACGGACCTAGTGTCATCGCAAACTCTAAAAAAAATTCTTCTGCCATTTATCTACATTGATGTACCTTCACACTCGCGGGTATGCGAGCGTGTCTGTATGTTTGCTTTCATCTTTACAACAGTAGACATGGATGTGGAACAGTCGGTTTTATTGTGAACAATATAACGTACTGATACTACGTTTATGCGTCTACTAACTTCATTATAGTGTTGAGCCTGGTCCTCGCTTGGTAAAGAGCAAGAGCCCGGAATATTGAAAGTATCCCATGGTATTCAAGTGGCTGTTTCTGAGAAGCAGCTGATGTCCATCAGCCGAAATGCGATACTTCATGGATGACATTTGAGATAAATAAGCCGTCCCAAGATTTTCGCTGACAGTCGCGGTAATTTTCAATGCTTACTCATGCGAGAAGTATACACAGAAGAAAAAGGACAACGGTGACGTCCAGACGGAGTCCCGGCACTCTGTCACTTCGTCTACCCATTGCTTTAAGGTCTCCGAGAGGAATGTGTTTTGTTGATAGACATGTTTATGGTTTTGCGTCTGTAAACAACGTAGAATAGCCTTTTCGGGCACTACTGATGGGCTGAAATCACTCTCGTGTTCCTTGCTCTCAGCGTCATCTTTTCTGCTTTCTCCACTACGCACTTTAAAGTTCTAGGTTGCTTCTACCGGACGGAAAGAAATGGAATATAGCATTCATAATGGGAGGGTGCAGATCATTGATTAACGAAGGCAGACATGTTATTGATAACGGAGACAGGTAGGCAGTAGGCCATGCTCAGCGCTGCCTTAAAAAGAACGCCATTGCCATTTCTTGGTTGCCTTCTGTCAAAGCTAGCCTTACTTTCAGGGAGCCTAAAAGAAATTTACATACTGTATTTCTCGCGGGTAGGAGTCCCTCGTACTTTCACTTTAATGAGTAGTTTATCCTTCCCCCGCCTACGCTGATTAAACTTCTAGGATGTTTCTGTGGAATAGAATTATTGGAATAGACAAGTAAAAAAGTGAGGGTAGTAGTAGTAATAGACTTTTATTTCAGCCATAAACTAAAGGCCGAGCATTTCGACCGCCTGCGCGACCAGTCGACGCTGTTCTTCTTCTCCTTCGGCGCCGATCCAGTCGAGCCAGGTGGTGATGAAAAGGGAGGGGGGAGGGTAAAAGCTGGATTGCTGAGCAGTTGGGCAGTAGAAAAGGCAGTGTGACAGGTCGGCATATGTGGAGGGGCAATTGGGACAGCAGGGGTCAGATCTGTATTTATAGAGAAAAAGGTGAGAGGGCGTGATCAGGCAATTCAATTGTATGTGCCGAAGAATTCTAGCCTCTAGCACAGTGAGTGATGGATGAGGGGGAGGGTAGAGTCGCTTGTCGAGTCTGAGCTGGAGGTATACCTCCTTGATAGTATGGCGCAGTGAGATCGTTCCGTCGTTCCTCACGGAGCCCCCCACCGTCCTCCGAAGGTGTGGGCCAGGGAATGAACGGTGCCCGGTGCAATATATCGCGGGCGAGCTGATGAGCCAGCTCATTGCCGTCAATCCCTGAATGCCCAGGAACCCAGCGGAGGAAAACAGTGGAAGGTTGGAGTGCAGAGACCGCTAGCTCGACCTCCTGTTCTAGGGAAAGGGGGTAACGTGCGGTTCTGTATGTGACGAATGGCGGCGTAAGAGTCGGAGAAAATCGTGTACTCGGGTACAGAAGGTAGAGACGAAAATGACTGTAATGCATGAACAATGGAAAGGACCTCGAGCGACAGTACATTTGGCGGGTGCAAGTATGGCCCGCTGGTGTGGGTTTCAGGTGCCGAAAGGTGTGGATGATATATAGCGTAGCCGCAGGAGCCACGAGGCGCAATGAATGAGGCATCCGTGTAGGCGACTACCTGTGTAGAAAAAGGAGGGGAATGATGCTGCGCTGCTGCGTGACGACGGCCGGCGTGCAGAACGGGGGGACATGTTGGATGGGAGGGGGGGAATACGAAGGTTGGAAGCAGGGGTGCACGCGGGAGAAGGCGACGTGGTAACTGGAATGTGAGGTATACCCGCTTGCGCCAATAGCCATTGACCCTGACGGGTAAGAGAAAAGACGGGCAATCTGAGAGTCGTGGTGGAGAGAAATAAGAGAACGTAGTGGATGGAAGAGGCCTGTGGCAAAGAGCTTAGTGGTAGAGGTAGTGATAGGGAGGTTTAGAGCTGCCTTGTATAGGCCCTAGAAGAAGGGGGGATCCGCTAGGTGGCGTCGCTTTGATTGGCTGGCTCCGTACCATGCTCCTTTTTCTCGTGCCCCTGGCCCGGTACGGGGCCCCGCCCGAGACTTGATAAGCCCAATATTTCTTCAAGAAGACTGCCGCGACACGTGGACACCATAAGAGTCCCGATTCAACGCCAGGCTGGCCCTCCAGGCCCCTTCAAAGTCCCAAGCGGCGAGGCGCCACACTAACCCTAACGAGCCGCGCCAGCACCTCCGGTATGTAGCGTCTCACGAAGCCCTCGAAACCACCAACAACAAGCACTGCCCCTGCGGTAAGCCCAGCCTCCTGTTTTGCTGCGGACACAACTGTGCCTACGCTGTCCCAGCCTGGCGATGTCAATAACCCCACGCCGACAGCCCTCGGTCAACCGGCAGCGTTCCTGAGCTGCACGCACACTCCAGCGACGAGCAACGCTGGCAGCGTCTGTGCGACACCCAGCTTGACGGCCACGTTTCAACCGACGTGCGTCGTTACAATGCCTACGACAGACAACGCATTAAGCGCAGCCAAGATGGTGGAACCAGTCCCAGTCGTTACACAAACGCCAGCGTTCGTCGTCACCAATGCCTCTACT
Source organism: Rhipicephalus appendiculatus (assembly GCA_030522465.1). Classification (NCBI taxonomy): domain Eukaryota; kingdom Metazoa; phylum Arthropoda; class Arachnida; order Ixodida; family Ixodidae; genus Rhipicephalus; species Rhipicephalus appendiculatus. Next base: position 16,453 of record JALIZH010011482.1, read on the forward strand.
GTCGCGTCAGAATCCGAGAGCCGCATTACTGCGTCGGCGTTGCAGTCGGCCGCGCTTGCTGCTATTCCCACCGGATCTGCACCTGGGCTAGCCATTGTAAATGCCGAGTCTCCCGAAGAGTCTGTTTTGAAGAGCGGCGTTCCTCTCGTCCCCCACAGGTTTGCCCACCACTATTTTGGCAGACGACCCTCCGACAGAAATGGACTTCGCAGCGTCCCAAGGAAACGACGACGATGCGTCACACCCCCGAAGGCAGCTGGACCACCGTTAGTGCCAACCGGAAACCTGCTTCGACCGCACGTCCCCGCACCGAGCTGATCACCGTCTGAATTCAACTTCCACCCGGGACACTAACGCCCAAACTGCCTCTGTACGACTTGCTTGCTTCCATCATCGCCGCCGCAAATCGCTCGCCCAAAACCAGTGCGGAGGTCACCCTTCAGGCCAAACCAGCTCAGAGCCTTGTGTTTCTGAAAACGCACTCCCCCCTCACTGCCCACCTCCTACTCTCTCTAACGAATCTGGAACTTAACGGTAAGCCGATCACCATCAAGCCATACGCCCCCAATCCTCCCATATCATGCCTCGGCGTCATACACAACGTCGGGGGGTCATTTCACATCTCCTCAGCTCTTGCATGACCTAGAATCTTTCACGACTGACATACTCGCTGCTCGTATGATGGGCTCCACTGAATCCGTGCTCATAACATTTGCTGGAACCGTCATCCCTCGCTTTGTATATTTTAAACGCGTTTCTTTCCGATGCCGTCCACACAAACCTAAGCCCCCTACTTGCACCCGGTGCCTTGCTATAGGGCACCGTGCTCACCAGTGCCCTCAGCACAGCGTTCCGGCCAAGTGCCGCTGCTGTGCAGCACCTCTACCCTCCGATCCTGCTGCTCACGTTTGCGCCCAACCCTGGTGCATCCATTGCCAAGTAAATACTCATCCCTCTCTCGACTCCACCTGTCCTTTCCTTCTTGCGAAGCAACGGGAGTGTGCCAAAGCTGCCTTTCTCCGTCGCACAGCCTTGCGCCGCGCCACCCAGCCATCCCCGCCCTCCTCTTCGGCGCATGAAATCCGTTCAACACCTGCAACAACCCCCCCCGGGCTCCTACGCCGCTAAAGTGAAAGGCGTGTCCCCGGTGTGCCCTTCTTCCTCTAACACACCACCATCCATGGGTAACGAGAGCCGCTCCTTCGATCTGCGCCTCGCAATGCTGGAGCGCAACCAGCGCGAGCAACAGCGCGTCTCCAGATGAGTTACAGCAAAAAATACACGCACTGACGCAGGCCCTAGAAACCACCACCTCCACTCTCACTTCCCAACTCACGGAGCTACATAAGCAACTCGCAGCGCTCACCGCCCCGACATCCGACTCCCATATAGCCAAATTGGCAGACATGGTGGAAGCCACCACCACCGCACACCACACTCGCTTAGTTCAACTGGAAACTTCGATTGTCCGGATTCTCACCACCCTCGAAACCCAATCCAAGCGATTGGAATGATTCAGTTCTATGCTCAACTCCCCTGCAAGAATCGCTTCCCCCCGACAAAAAAGAAGGAACGCGCTCGTGCGAGCGCCTCCACTACTACAATAACTTAGACGGCGCGTGCAAAGGACCTCGAGATTTTGCAATGGAACTGCCGCAACTTTCGCCATAATAGGACCCCTCTCCACCAATATCTTCTCACCCGCCCCTTCCTGTCCCATTTTCTTCTTCTCCAGGAGACTCGGACGGTCCGCACCGTCCCGGGCTACCGCGCCTACCATGCTACGACGGGCACGCCACTTGCGTCCATTTACGTGCGCAAGGACGTTCTCGTCGAACCACTTGATGTCCCCTCCGCCCTCCTTAAATATTTAGTTGGTGTGGTCTATTACGAACCCTCTTCCCGTATCTCTCTCGCCCTGATTTCCTTTTACAATCCCCCCTGTCACATCCTCTTTGTTCAATGCCCTTGGCAAATTCCTCCACTCGCTTCCATTGACAACCCATATCCTCCTTGGGGGGTGACTTTAATGCACCTCACAGGCTCTGGGGCTACCCCCAGACACTCAAACCTGGCCGCCTTCTGCACTGTCTTGCCCAGGAACGCCACTTAACCCTTCTTAACACGCCTGACACCCCTACTCGAGCGGGCACTGTCTCGCAGCGCTTCACTACACCCGATCTCACTTTCTCTCGGGGTTCACTTCCTTTTTCAATGGCAGGTATCAGCCGAAACCTTTCTCAGTGACCACTTTCTCATACACATCACCGCCCCCTCTATCCCACGTCACTCGGAAACGCCGCGTCGTTCACACTGACTGGGATGCATTCCGCACTGATCTCCTTTCTGCCTCCTTTGAAACTTATGACGACTGGACGTCGCGGATCTCGACAGCACTGAAATCCTGCAGCCGTCACGTTCGCTTTCGACTACCCATTCCTGACCCTGATCCTCACTTTATCCGTTTATGGCGTCGTCATAAACGTTTGAAACGCTCCTTCCGCTCCCAGCCGCATAACGTCCAACTTTCATCCCGCATTGATGCTCTGCGGGCTGAAATAATTACTTATGGCGCATCACTTGAGCACTCACGTTGGAACGCGCGGTGTGACAGCCTTGACTCCGCATTGCACTCGCGATCCACATGGTCTCTCTTTAGATCCCTCTTGGGTACCAAAGCTGCCCTTGCTCCCACCCTAGCAAAATCGCTCACTCACGGGACTCCGTCTGACGTCTTTGACAATTTAGCATCTATGTATCTCCCGCCCCCCCCCCTCACATCTTCCTACCCTGCTTACTGTGGGGATGCTAACCCAGACCTGGACCGCCCATTCACTCTCAGGGAGCTTGAAGCTGCCATGGCCAGTCATTCTACCCGCTCAGCTCCCGGCGAGGATGAGATAACATATACTACCCTCCGCAATCTTCCCGACAACGCTAAGGAATTCCTCTTACATACATTCAACGAAGCATAGCACAGCGGCTCTCTGCCGAGCTCTTGGACATCCTCTCTAATTTGCATGATTCCGAAGCCAGGCAAGCCTCCCCTCTCTCTCTAACCTTCGCCCTATCTCTTTAACATCATGCGTTGGCAAGACCCTTGAGCGAATGGCCTTGACTCGCCTGTATGATTTTATTGAGGCGAAAGAGTTCCTCCCTCCTTCTCTTATCGGCTTTAGACGGCGAGTCTGTGCACAGGACATGTTCCTCGTTCTTCAGCACACTTTTCTTTCACCTTCTAGCAGCCAGATCCATGCTCTTGTAACCGTTGATGTCCGTAAGGCATTCGATGGTGTGTGTCATGACCACATTCTGGCTCAGCTCTCCTCCCTATCATGTGGTTCCCACATGTATTCTTATATACGATCGTTCCTTTGTAATCGAGTAGCTCGCTTCAGGGTCGATACTCATCTGTCCAACCCACACTTTCTCACTCGCGGCACTCCTCAAGGCGCCGTGCTATCTCCTACTCTTTTTAATATGGCTATGGCCCCTCTTGCCTCCCAACTATCCCAAGTTCCTCACCTCCACCATATTTTTTATGCCGACGACATCACTCTCTGGTGTACGTCTGGATCTCCCGGCGAAGTGCAAGACACTTTACAACGTGGCCTAGACCTCATTGCTTCCTTTCTTACTACTGCTGGCCTGTCTCCTGCTCCGGAGAAATCCGAGCTGCTTTTGCTCAATTGCTCTGCTTACCAGCGCTCACACAACGCCCTCATCTCCTTGCATCTTGCTGGCTCTCCCATTCCTACCGTTCAGCAATGCAAAGTTCTTGGCTTCCCTTTGCATGCGACCAAGAACGCGCAGGCCCTCCATCACGCTGTCAGTACCTGCCACTCGGTAACTCATCTCCTGCGACGCGTTGTCACTCGGTAGTCGGGTCTCCATGAAGCTCATGCGTGCCGAGTTGCCCATGCGCTCGCCCTCAACAAGTTCCTGTACTTTGTGCCTTACGTTCAATTCACCCAAACACAACTTAAGACCCTCGAAAGTGAGGGTACAAAGCACTGATAGGCGAAGCCAGACGTGTTATTTCTGGTGGAAGCAGGTTGACAACAAGCGGGAGTGGTCAGCGCGGCCTCGAAATAAAAATGTCATGTGCGTTTTTTGTTTTTTTTTCTTTCAAGTCTAGTCTCTTTCAGGAAGCATGATAAAAAAATTTATGTACTTTCTTTTCACGTGGTTGTCACGCAAACGTAGTCACTGATAAGTCATTGTAAAGATCTTCACTATCAAGTGGGGGGGGGGGGATTCTAAAATACTCAGCTGCTTTTGTAATTGGATGCCCAATGCTGTGATATAAAAAAAATTCTAACTTTATAAAATCATTTGATTTTTTAAATAAACTTTCAGCCACCTTTCGTTTTATTTTGACGTTATGAAGACTCAAAAGAGAGTATTACCGGCTGTTGCTAGACTTCTTTGGGTTTTTTGTTTGTTTTTTAACGACCCGTAAGAATTAGCACTTTTGGCACAAGTGGAAGCAAAAAAAATTAGGCAGATCCCAAGCACCATGGGAATCGATGTTATGCGAAACATGCGGAGGTAAAGTGACTGCGTAGTAGTTTTTTTTAGCGAAATGTTATGAAATTACGCTGAAGAAATGTACAAATGTTGTACGTACAGTTATATGTTGAACAGTCACATATGTTTCATATAGCCAGTTGGTTACAGTTGTCTAACGATGCCAACAGAAACATGGGTATTGTCAACACCAGAAGCCGCAAGTCGTTATGTAGAGCTTGTGCTTGCAAGGATGGTAGTCCTGGATAGTGCTACGTAAACCAAATACAGTAGATGGATCTTAAGTATACAACTGACGTTCACCCGATATGGCTCCTTCATTATAGGAGTACACATATAATGTTTTTTAAAATTTGATAGTCAGCACTGCAACCACAATTGACGTTTCACCAACATTACGCCTGCACAGGATTTTTTTTCCAAAGCAGTTTCAAGGCCTGACGGGGCTCTGTGGTACAATACTAGATTGCCACACAGAATTCTTGGGTTCGATTGCTCCTGGGACTGTGATTTTTATTCTTTGCATTCATCGGGTTAACACCGCCGACGTCAGTTTTTCTTAACACTGTCACCTTTAAATTACTAGTGTAAATGTCACAGATGTTAGTTTCTCTTAACGCTCTCGCGTTTAAATTACCAATGTCTGTTCTTGCCGTTCCTGTGTAAGCATAAATTGTCAAATTCCTGTGGCACATACTCGCATACCGCGGTCCATAGTGTACAGGTATGAGCCACGCGTGTCTAGAGAAAGGAGTTTGACGACGTACGCGACGGTATTTTAACGTTGCTTAAGTCACGACCAGCCACACGTATTTGTCAAATCCTCTTACCCTGACATACTAACTTTGGTCAACATAAAGTTAAGGAGGCGATCACGAGAGCATCCAGACATACAAGCGTTCCCAGAATAATTCGGAACGCTGAGCACGCAGCCGCTCGCTGGCGTAGCGCACCGGCGGATATATGCAGGCAAGGTGTGCGCATGCGCGGCCTCCCTAGCGAGCTGGTTTCGCTCCCTAGTGCAGCTAGATTAGCGTTGTCTTGCACCAAAAGGGTAGTGCTAAGTTCCATTTAGCATTATGACAAGGTGGGCTGGACGAGCCGGGCCCTGTATCATACTGCGCACCGCAATCTATAAAGACTTGAAGATTCCTTGCGGCGTGTTCTCGTCATTATCTGCATCCATTCTGGGATACTAGTTGCGTTTGAAGCGACAAGGCCACAAGGGCATTCCCGCGTTGGTCTGTTCTGCGAAGTATTAGTTCCTACTTAGTTATCTTTCGATCCGTGGTTCTACTAGCCTGGTAATAAGAGGACAATTTGGACTATTACATTACCGCACTCTTACAGGTGTGTCGGTGATCACGGTAATAAAACATTTCACAAAATTAAAGAACGCGGCTTCTTCGTCAAGGCCGATTTCATGCAGAGGAAGTGACTGCGTGCGTACTATAATCGTAATTGCTGTAGTTTAACGTCCCAAAACCACGAAATGATTATGAGAGATGCCGTAGTGGAGGACTCCGGAAATTTCGACCACCTGGGTTCATTGACGTACGCCTAAATCAAAGCACATGCACCACGCGCATTTTCGCCTCAATCGAAAAGATGATATCTTAATTAAGCTCTAACGACACTACAATATTTTATTTGCACATCACATTAGTATTTTCGCGTATATTTGTGCAGCAATCAATTAAGGAATCTGGCGCTGTTTGCTAGCGAGTATTCTTACACTTTGGTCACATGTCTTACTTTGTTGGCGCAGACAGCTATTTTCTTTTGATTAGAGGGAGTTGACATTGCTAAGAAAGAGAAGACTGTGTCAGCTGAATACAAAATAAATATAATTAAATATCAAGAAGAACACCGGGTTTATTTTTCCATAGAAAACTAAAGAATCGGAAGAAGCCACTATTATTCTGAGCTTCAATATCGCGTGAATGCGCCGTCCATGCGAACTGCAGATTGTAGCCGGCGTGGCATAGACTCGTAGAGCGCTTCTACGAAGTCCTTCTCGCCAAGGCGCTTCCACTCTTGGGTTATGGCGAGCCAGAGCTCGTCAGCACTGGCACCTCCGAGATTCATGTGGGACAAACTTTCCTTCATTGCGCCCCACACGTTCTCAATCGGATTGAAGTCTGCGCCTTTCAGAGGCCAGTCAAGGACACAAACAGCACGCTCTTGGAGAAGATTTCGCACAGCTCTGGCGGTGTGCACCGTGCTCAAGTCTTGCTGAAAGAAGTAGCACCATCTTTAAATGGCCCGTCCAGAGCGTATGGCACCAGGTGATAGTCCAGAATTTCGCAGTAAGCGTCAGCTTTGAACGATGGGGACAGCCGGACTAGCGGCCCGAGGCCCTCTTTGCTAATTGCTCCCCAAACGTTGACAGCACAGCGGCCGCTACTGTAGGTCTCCGAAACGTACCCAGGCTCGTACCTACATGATGAGAAAAAGTAGGCTAAATATTGTTCTTTTAAGATGCAACCCTTTTGCGCGCCCGAAGATCTTTTGCGGCAAAGATCAAAACGAAAGAACTGGCAGAACCCACGCATTGCGGGAATCGATGTAATGCGAATCAGCCAGCAAGGAGCAAATAATGCTGTGCATAACATGCATGTCATCATTTACTTGTTAGGTATTCTCATTTATGTTCGTCATACAGTCACGTCACGCAATACCAAATTTGGTGCATAGAAAGCTAGCGAAACGGCCGGGAGCGTGCCATGAGCGTGGCATGCAAGTCGTGTTGTGCATGACATGAGTGTCATGATTTCCATATTACCACCTGTCATTTATGTTAGTCACGCAGAAATGTCTCATCATACTAATTTTTGAATATATCAAGATAAGGAAACAGCCGCTGGAGCACCACGGCCATGACATGTAAATCATGCCGTTCATGACAACTTATTCATGATTTTCATTATATGACCAGTCCTTCATGTTCGTCATACAGTAATGTTATGCCATACCAGTTTTGGTATCAATCCCATCAACCAAACGGACAGGAGAGCACAAAGCCGTAGGTGGATAGATTAGATTAGATAGATAGATAGATAGATAGATAGATAGATAGATAGATAGATAGATAGATAGATAGATAGATAGATAGATAGATAGATAGATAGATAGATAGATACGCCCCAAAGTCGCCAAAGTTCGTGAAGACATGCTTCGCATTTAACAAGAAAAATACCTGCAGTTGTATGGCCTCCATACGCGGCGCTCTTGATCCCACCGCGACGTAAATGTCGATTCATCCGAGAATATCACTTGCTTCCGCTCTTCTGCAGTCCAGTGCTCATACGCCCTGGCAAACTGGAGGCGTTTGGCTTTTTGTCTATCTGTCAGGTGGGGCTTTTGCATCCGCGACAAATCCACGAAGACCAGCTTCTCGTATGCGCCTTCTGATCGTCTCCTCACTGGCTTGCAGGTTCAGTGCCGTCTTAATCTGGCCGGCGCTTTGAAAAGGGTCGGCGACTGCTGCAGCAACAATGAGTAGGTCGCATTCTTCTGACGTGCATCTGTGTCTTCCGGATCGTGTTGCGTCTATTAGTCGGCCGTCTTCATCCCTGAATGCTTGAATAATTCGGTTGACCGCGTTTATTGACTTCCCTTTCAGGCGGCATATCTCGCGCTGAGATTTCTCTTGCAACCATAGCTGAATTATTTTTCTCCGCACATCGATCGGTACTCTTTTTCGGCATGCTGCCTCGGTATGAAAAAAGGTGAACTTCGTGTCACTGTCATGGTTCAAACATACTCGTATCTCTTTATCTGGCCCCCGATATGACCACGGTTGCATCAGATAAAACCACCGTCCTATGCGAGCGCTCGTCACAGTCGCCTACCGGAAATAATCTGATCAAATGATAAATAGGGCGCAAAGCAGCAAAAGAAAAGAGCCATCCAAGCACGCTAACCCGCACGCACGACGAATCCTGCGCATCCGCACACACGGCTTGTCACAGAAACCACCCACCCAGCCCCCCTTATCAAAACGCTAAGTGGCACCTAGGGTACCGTTTTTTTAGCAACACAACGCGAATCTAGGTGCACCAGGGAACAACGTTCGCTTGCTAGGGGAGGCCGCGCACGCGCAGACCATCGTACTACTTTTCTGCGCGCATACTCCGCCGGCGAGCGGCTGCGTGTCCGGCATTCCGAATTATTCCGAGAGCGCCTGTACGCGGCTAGATATATGGATACGTAGATAGAAACGGTGAAAGTGCTTGCAGTACGCACATAAATGCTTCGCATTTAATATTGCCTTACGCTTCTTGCCTAATGGTTTTGCTGAATCACTTATCGCATGCTCATACGCATACGATCTCGTATGTGCCGACATCGAAGACAGACGTCCTGAACTCTCTGAACAGGCAGAGCCTGTCGGAGTACTTTGAGCTTGTCGCCCCTGGCCAAGTTGCAGAAATACGCATAAATGCTCGAAAGAACATCATGTCCGTGGAGGTCACTACGAAGACCATACTGGACACACTGAAAGCGATTGTTCAGTTGGGAAATATTCCGGTTCGCGCATTCTCTGCGTACGACAGGGAAACGACAACAGGAGTCATCTACGATGTGGGTGAAGAGATCACAGACTCTAGCCTCGAAAAATTGCTGTCATCGTCGGCTCCCGTGCTTGGTTTCCATCGCTTTGGACGGTCGCGATGTGTGAAAGTAGTGTTTCAGTCGGAGACGTTGCCTACATATGTAAAGGTTGGGTACGTGAGGCATTCGGTGCGCCCTTACGTACCGAGGCCTCTGCAATGTCATAAATGTTTGCAATTCGGGCACGTCAGTGCAGTTTGCAAGGGTGCAGTAACCTGCAAACATTGTGGTGGATTTCATGATGCTGAGAACTGCAACGCTGCTGCCAAATGTCCAAACTGCTCAGGCGCCCACGACGCAACGTCAAAGGAATGTCCCAAAATGAGGAATGAAATAAGTATTCTAAAGAAGATGGTTCGAGACCACTCTACTCACAGAGAAGCTGCAAGGGCTGTGCGGCGCCGTAGACATCGTTCACGACTCCGACACAAGCGAAGCAGCAGTGCTCATCGCGTAGCAGAATCGACACACAAAGCCGTGCCTTCTCCACCTCCTCGCCTGCTTTTGCCGGCCAGTATAGATGAGACAGATGCTTCAGCGCCATTACAGTCCACGCAAGTGCAAGGCAACCAGCCATTGGCTCTGACCATGCCGGATACTCAGTGGCCTTCACTACCATCAAGAGCCGCGGCTACGCCTTCGTCGCATAGTGCTCCTTCCCGCAATGAAGAAAACGAAAAGATGGATAATGCAGATGTCAAGTCTATGCTTAAAAATTTTATGGGTTCCATGCGCAAGATCCTTGGCGGCCTCAAGACCCCTGCCGCTAAGGCTGCTGTGCAGCTACTTGAGGTTTTGGAGCCTCTTCTCCTGGTTCTTCAATAAGCGAATATGGCGTTGATGTTCGAAGAACGCATGCGCCAGTCGCTTGTTATGCAATGGCATGCTCGAGGTCTACGCGGCCGTCTGTCGGATTTCAGACAATGGGTTTTCAAATACCAGTTTCCAGTTATCGTTATCTGCGAGCCAAACATGGATTCGACTTTTCGTATCTCTGGGTATATACAGCTCTGGTCTCGCAGTGATCAACGTGCGAGCAAAGTTCTCGTTTGTATACGCCGTGATTTGACGTACTTGAGACACGACGTCGCGTCGCATACTAGCAACGATTACGTGAGCCTGACCATAACTCACAAAAGGCGGACATTCTCAGTAATAGGAGGATACATACACCCAAGCGCGCAGATCGACTGCTTCCACCTGAGGACCATTCTGCAAGGCGCACAAAGCCCACACATTTTGATTGGCGACTTCAATGCGCATCATCCCCCTCTGGGGTAGCACTGCAATGAATTGTCGTGGCAGAGATTTGGCCAGCTTTATGTGCAATCATGGACTAACTGCGCTCAACGACGGGTCACCCACATTTATTCGCGGCACGTCTTACAGCAGCTGCCTCGACCTCACTTTTGTGTCCAGAAGCCTTCTGTCTTCTGCATGTTGGTGCACGGATTTGGAGACACGTTGCAGTGATCACCTTCCAACTTATGTTCCGGTTAGGTGGTTTCGCCGCTCAGCCACACGCTACATCCGTCAAACAGACTGGACATTGTTCGAGGCATCTGTCAAGACCGGCTGTCAGCAGACGACTGTACCATCCGCAGTAGAGGATATCATTGCTTCTTCCCTGCGTGACAAAACAAGACAGGTTAACCTACCGATGCAGAGATCAGCAATTGACTCCCAATACGAGGCCCTTCGTGCAATCCGTCGCCGCGCAGAACGACGACACAGAAGAACGAAGTCACCTGCAGACCTTTCCGCCTGTCGCCGAGCTCAAAGACATGTTCTTCGACATCTTTACAAGATTGACAGGCATCGGTGGAGGAAATTCTGCGGATCTCTGGACCCTAGGCAACCTCTATCTAAGATCTGGCGGGTGGTAAGAAGTCTGCAGACAACTCCTCAACAATGTCAACCATTTCGAGCTGTGGCTCTATATCAAGGTCGGAGAGGAGTTGAGGTAGCCAGTGACTACTGTATCCTCATTGTGGCCACCACTGACGCTCTTACCACCAATGAGCCTCTTACCACCATAACGCCCCCATCGTCGGATGAGCACCTTGATGTATGTTTTACATTGCAGGAGCTTGCCGCTGCGATTTCTGCCTCCCGACACTCATCGGCACCAGGACCTGACGGAATCACGTATGCTGCGCTCCGCCATCTCTGTACAGAAGCACGACACACCCTGTTGTCTCACTATAACACCTCGTGGGAGTCGGGAAAAGTCCCAGATAATTGGAAATGCAGTCGCATTATTGCGTTGCTTAAATCAGGGAAGTGCCCTCATGCACTTTCCTCCTACAGGCCAATTGCCCTAGCCAGCTGCGTCGGAAAAGTCAAGATTAGAGTGGCTTCCAGAGCGCAATAACTCCTTTCCTGCATTTATGAATGGCTTCAGAAGAGGCTGATCTGCCATTGACGGTGTGGTTGACTTGATCGCCAGCGTTGAAGAGGAAAGAAGCCGACGCAGACTAGTGGCGGCCGTCTTCCCTAGACATCAAGGGCACCTACGATAACGTGCTGCATTATGCAATCCTTGACGCACTAGAAGATTTAGACATCGGTGGACGACTGTACGACTGGATCGTTAGTTATCTTAGTGGCCGTACCATTTACATTAGAGGTGTGCACGGGGCTCCGGGTAGCCCGAAAGCCCGAGCCCGACCCGGCCCGCGGGCCGGGTTCGGGTATGCGGAGGTCTTGCCATCTCGGGCCCTGGGCCGGGCTCAGCTACCTATCTCGGGCATCGGGTGGGCCGGGCCAGGTGCAAATCCCGCATCAAACCAAATATATAGACGTTGTGCCGGAATTGTTTTCTTTAACGATGAACCCACTGATCACCTTTGTGATTATTTACTCATGCAATCATCCTTCTGACCTGCATCAGAGATACTAAACTTCTGGAAGAACAAGGTGTCTAATTATTCTAAGCTTGCTATGCTTGCTAAAAAAAATATTCGCGATTCCGGCTACCAGTGCGAGCAGCGGAAGGAACTTCAGTTCGACGGGATATGTGATGCAGGAGCGCCGCACTTCACTGATGTCCGAATCACAGCACAGCTTGTTATTTTTACACAATTTGTAAGCTTTGTATACAAACTAACATGTGTCGTTTGCATATGTTTAACTTTGATATGTTGAATAAAATGCCACATGATAAAAAAGTGATATCTTGTCTCCGCAGCAAACTTTCATGGTGTCGGGCCGGACCGGGTCCTGGTTTGTATTTTGTACGTCGGGCCGGGCCGGACGGGCTCGAAGCCCTTTAGGGTCGGGCTCGGGCGGGCCTTCGACGCAGTCAGTGGGCCCGGGGCCGGGCTCGGGCTTGAAAATTAGGCCCGTGCACAGCTCTAATTTACATGACGACTAGCGACGGAGACACCGATCGATATAATATTCACCGGGGAGTTCCCCCAAGGGGGAGTACTCAGCCCGATTCTATTCAACGTTACGATGATTGGACTAGCAGCAGAACTTCCCAGCGCGGTAAAGATCAGCGCATATGCGGATGACATATGCATATGGGCATCCGGAGCTACTCGTCCGCAACTGCGTGCTCGACTACAACGTGCAGTTACGATCACAGTCAACTATCTACGACGTCAGGGTCTCACTCTTTCAATAGACAAATGTGCGTTGCTTGCATTCACGCGTAAGCATATGTCAAGATACCCGATAATTATTAATTGGAACAGCGATACCTGCCGTGACGCACCACAAGTTTCTTGGGGTTATCATAGACAGGGATCTATCGTGGTCTAGACACGTCGCTGCACTTAAATCAAAATTGAGGAACTTTGTTCTCGTTCTTCGCTATGTGGCAGGAGCAAGATGGGGCCCATCAGAATCTTCACTACTTCAATTGTACAATGCTCTATTTGTGGGATACATACGATACAGCATACCGGTGCTCTCAAATATGAAACCTAGCTGTGTGAATGCACTAGAGAGCGTTCAAGCTCAAGGATTGCGGGAATGCTTGGGTCTACCGCGATTCACGTCAACGAATGGAACCATCGCGGAGGCTCGGGCTTGTCCCATCGGTGTATACATGCTCTGCGAGCCGCTTAGAGTACATCTTCGATTGTTGACCCGACACAGGCAGCACCTGCTATTGGCACTCCCCGCCACCCACCCAGACAGCAGCTTTTCAAGAGCGATATCACGACATGAGAATATTCTACCATCAAGGTTTTCTCCCCCGGGTGTTCCTGAAGTGCTTCCGTGGGTCCTTCCTAAACCACCTGTTAGCCTTACGATTCCTGCGATTACGAAGAAGTCCCCTCGTTTCTTCAATTGGCCTCAGACAACTGACCCTGCATCACATTTATACAACGTACGGAAATTCTCTGCACGTGAACACCGATGGTTCTACCACGCTACACACCTCTGCTGCAGCTTTTGTCATCCCACAAATGGATATCGCTCGACGGTTCAAGGTGGACCACAAAACCACATCAACTGCCGCCGAGCTTGTTGCTATCCGGGAGGCAATAAGATTTATTGGTGAAGAGCAACCTCGAGTATGGACGATTTTCAGCGATGCCAAACCCGCTTTCATCATCATCATCATCATCATCAGCCTGTCTACGCCCACTGCAGGACAAAGGCCTCTCCCATGTTTCGCCAATCAACCCGGTCCTGTGCTTTCTGCTGCCACGTTATACCTGCAAACTTCTTAATCTCATCTACCCACCTAATTTTCTGTCTCCCCCTCACGCGTTTGCCATCTCTTGGGATCCAGTCAGTTACCCTTAATGACCAGCGGTTATCCTGCCGACGTGCTACGTGCCCGGCCCATATCCATTTCTTCTTCTTGATTTCAACTATGATATCCTTAACCCCCGTTTGTTCCCTGACCCACTCTGCTCTCTTCCTGTCTCTTAAGGTTACACCTATCATTTTCCTTTCCATCGCTCGTTGCGTCGTCCTCAGTTTAAGTTGAACCCTCTTTGTAAGTCTCCAGGTTTCTGCTCCGTAGGTAAGTACCGGTAAGATGCAGCTGTTATATACCTTCCTCTTGAGGGATAGTGGTAGGCTACCATTCATGATTTGATAATGCTTGCCGAATGTGCTCCATCCCATCCTTATTCTTCTAGTTACTTCACTTTCATGGTTCGGCTCCGCGGTTACTACCTGTCCTAAGTAGACGTACTCCTTTACAACTTCCAGTGTCTCGCCACCTATCGCAAAGCGCTGTTCTCTGCCAAGATCGTTCCACATTACTTTAGTTTTGTGCATATTAATTTTCAGACCTACTCTTCTACTTTCCGTATCCAGTTCAGTAATCATAAGCTGTAATTCGTCTCCCGCGTTACTCATCAGTGCAATGTCATCAGCGAATCGCAGGTTACTGAGATACTCTCCATTAACTCTTATCCCTAATTCTTCCCAATCTAGGGGCCCTGAAAACCTCCTGTAAACACGCGGTGAATAGCATTGGAGAGATCGTGTCTCCCTGCCGTACGCCCTTCTTTATTGGGATTCTGTCGCTTTCTTTATGGAGGACTATAGTGGCTGTGGATCCGCTGTAGATTTCTTCCATTATGTTTATATAGGCTTCGTCGATGCCCTGATTCCGCTTTACAAACTTTACAAACCCGCTTTACAAACTATTGATTGCATAATGAGGCAGGGCCCATATTATAGTTTGGCTATAGAAATTGCAGAACTTCTTCACGTTGCTTCAACAAATGGCCACCTTGTCACCTTCCAGTGGATTCCTGCGCACTGCGGCGTGATGGGAAAGGAAGAGGCAGACGCTGAAGCTAAAAGCGCCCTCGACAGTGCCCCTGAAGCGCGCATAGCGTTTTCACGACCCGACACGAACACCCTGCTTAGCTGCGTAATGCGCAACTTCACACTTGAGCACTGGACCAAACCGGAGCGACGACACCGGCGACTACACAAATGGGACCCGGAAATGAGGTTCCACATGTATCCTAAATAAAGCGACACATAGCAAGTATGATCCACCGGATTCGTCTTGGTGTGGCCTACACAAGACATTACGCACATATCATCGGACGCAGTGACACTGGTCCCAATTGTGAGCACTGTCAAGTACCCGAAACACTGGAGCACATATTTTGTGGCTGTCCGGCATACGCACGTGAACGACAGACACTGATTTCTTGTACCGAACGATTTCGCAGTGGGTCATTAACTGATGAGACTGTGTTGGGCCCTTGGCCTGACACCAACAGTGCAGCAGTGGTAGTAAGAGCGATCATAGCCTTCTTAAGAGCAACTGGACTAGATGCACGGCTATAGCATCTTCTCAATTTGACAGGACTGTACATACTCACCTCTATAACTCACCATCGTCATCCATTACTCTTTTTCTTCCCCTTTCCCCTCCCCCGGTGTAGAGTAGCAGGCTAGAGCATCCTATCGCTCAGGCCGACCTCTCTGCCTTTCTGTGAATAAACCCCTCTCTCTCTCTCTCTCTCATGACTTTGATTCTGGGTATGTGTGCTTATTCAACGAGGGCGGTAACCTTCACTTGGAAATTATTAAGCTATCGCAGCATCTTTCTCGGCCAGAAAATGTGTGACTGAGGACTATATGCCAGTATGCACTGGGGGCTGTTGTTTTAGGGGCGAAGCTCCTTAGGGTGTGGGTCTGTCCCCTCCTCTGTAGTCGTAGTAGTAGTAGGTAGGTAGGCAGGTAGCCACGTGTAGTGTGGAATGTACCCAGTCCACGTGATAAAGATGACGATGACGCAGTATAGTGGAATGTACCCACTACACGTGATAAAGATGACGATGGTGCAGTATAGTGGAATGTACCCACTACACGTGATAACGATGAAGTATAAGCGCGTTCGAGTATAGTGGATTGTACCCACTACACGTGATAACGATGACGATGACGCTGATGACCATGAAGTATAAGCGCGTTCCAGACCACACATTCTCTTTCTGCCATGGATGAAAACGATCGAGCTTCGCCCACTCATCATTATTCACTTCGTGGATATGGCGTGATTTTTTTTGGTCCTGCATTGCCATGGCGTTACAAGTGGAGAATTACGCTACAGGGCAGGGGTCTGAAACACGCGGCCCACCGACGTTTCGCTAGCGGTACGGCCCGCACAGGACAGTCATCGTCCCTCATTTTGTTTATGACTGTGAATGTTTGTAGCAATTCTAAATGGTATTAACATTACTTTCTCGCCTATTGCGATTAATAACGCTTTCCTCGGGCAAGCTGCGCAGAAGTAACTGGTCCCAAGAATTTTTCTTTTTTGTGGCGGAGCTTATAAGTGATTCACGTGTTAAAGCGTAACCACCGAACAAGAACACTTTACTCGACAATCGGCGCCCAGGTTTCGGTCATTCGGGAGAAGGTATCGATACGTTTCGGAATCCTGACGCCAAATCTCATTCATAAATTACCCATATACGAGAGATATGGAAAGCTATCTTGCAACTGGCAACGCTTCGATTTTTCTGGAAATTGACCCCCCTCCCCCCCCCCCAGCTTGCGCGTTCACTGTCCCGGCCGGTTGCATGAATAATCCGGCGATTGCGGCCAACGCTAGCTGGGATGAGTTTGGGACCCCCTGTTTTAAGCAAATGCATGAGGGGCCCTGTGAGTTTTACAGAGCAGCTGAATACCCGCATTCCTTATTGGGCAGAAAAAAGCGTGGGCAAAAACAAAACGCCAGGCCCCCTAAACCACCAACAAATGAACGCACTCGCGAGCTCCTCTGCTAACAGATGCACGCGCTCCTTGCGTTTCCACCTCGGATGCTGAGGAAGGGCATTCGGAGAGCTGGACAGACGAGTGATGAATGCGTTCGCTGTTGATTCGTGAACAACTGCACCGCCACAACTAAATTTGGACTTCTGTATGGTTTAGGGGCCCTTTAACAATTGAAGGCAAATCGTATATCTTTCTTTGCCATCAGACATACAACATAGATCTCGGCAATATATTCCGTTTCATAAAAAAACCACAAAGCAAGCATCAAATCCGCATGCTGGACGATAAGGCGCCTGGGAACAATGGGGACGTCCTCCGATGCGTTCCTGGCAAAGATCAGGTTGCAGCTGCTTTCTACGTCACACGAGGGCTTTTAGCGACGTCAAACAGCCCCTTCCTTTACCCCGCCTGTATTTCCCGCTTTCATACTGGGGCGAGGAGTTACCATCTATACGACGGGCCTCTCCTGCCTGCTAGGCAGGAATCAGGGATACGTCGGCGCGCAGTCGGAACCCTACGAAAAGACCACGCGGAAGCTCTCCTCGGCATTTCTGTGAATACTTTCGGAACGAGGGCAGCTGTTACAGTAAAAATAATAATCATGGACAAAAAAAAGAATAAGAAAACCCACAGAATTGTTTGCAGGTGCTGTTAAAAACTGTAGAAGACGAGGAGGGACAATCATCATTAAGGTAGGATGAGTGTTGGAATAAAGAGGAGGTCGACGGGGGGCTTCACCATGGGGACGGCGGCTCGTCCTTTTCTCAACATTTTGGTGCCGAAACCCGGGATCGAACCAGGGGACCTTTAGATGCATCCATTAATGAACTGGCCTTGTCTTGCTTCCTCCAGGAACTTGTACGCATGGTGGCGGTGACATTATTAGGTCTGGAGCTGTCGTCTTCGGCGTGCATTCATCTTCAAGATCTGGTGTCTCGCCTTTTGGATCTTCAAATGCATCCTGATTGTTCTTCGTACAAGTATCTTCCTCCAGCTTCACTTCAGTTGCAGCCGCTGTATTGTCACTGGCTTCGCGCGTACAGTACGTTGACGAAAATTCTAACGTCGCGGAAGGTATCCTTAGACTTTGAGGTTGTTCTTCGGTGCTGGTGTTCGAGATTGTATTCTCTGCATTGGGAACGCTAGTCTGTCTGCTCACAGTAGGTTGTACTATTTGTCGTGTACTGGACTCGTTTAGCTCCTGTGCGGCAAGCTTGATGTTGACGAAGCATTGGCTAGATGATGGTGCCCAAGAAAAAGAGAGTATTTCCGCTTCTACTTCTGTCTTAATCCGTTGTCTTAGTGCATTCACATGAGCCTGCCGAGCCTTTAATATGTCTTCAATCTTATATTCAGCCTTGACCTTTGCTAGAATAATCTTATGCACGTGAACGTCGGCTTCCTCTACTTCTGCTTCTAAGTGATCGATGTCAACCATGTCTTCTATTTCTTTATACATTCCCTTGAGAAGCTCGAACTTATCTGTCAAAACTTGATGAATATTTCGCAACTCACTTATTGGTGGGCGCTCCAGATGCAGTAGTCTCTCGATGCTAGCGATGGCTTGCGTCACGGCCTTGCGTACTTGACTCCGCCTTTCGATCAGGGCCTCCATGATCCGGTCCAGTGTCGGAAACGTCAAAATCACTGGCCGGCAGCGTCGCGAGGCAAAGTCGGCGTCAACGCGGGATCCGCCACACAAGTTTCGCACGACGAAGTTACGGGCATCGTCGAGATGTCATGCTCTCCGATCTGGGTCACGGATAGGCTTAGGCCTCGCACATGAGTTTCACCCAACGGCGTCGTCGCAAAGTCCTCCAGGCTACAGATGCTGTCGGGGAAGTCGTGAAGACCGCTCTGTCTCACCTCCAAAGGTCCTTTCTCCCGGGTTTCGGCACCAAAATGTTGAGAAAGGACAAGCCGCCGTCCCCATGGTGAAGCCCCCCGATGACCTCTTCTTTATTCCAACACTGATCCTATCTTAATGATGATACTACCACTCCTCGTCGTCTACACAATTTGCAACAGGCGTTTTCTGTTTAATATGTATGTACTACAGCGAGCGCACATTGCACGTGGTCGACGCGATGAGAATCCTCAAAGAAGCTCCTTGCGTGAAAGGCATACAATCCCCTAAGGCGAATTATGTCGGATACCTTTCCATTGGTCTTTCTGTAAAAATAAATGAGTCATACCAGAATGAAGCCTCTACCCACCACGGCGGTCTAGTGGTTATGGTGCTCGACTGCTGACCCGAAGGTCACGGGATCGAATTCCGGCCGCGGCGGCCGCATTTTCGATGGAGGTGAAAATGCTCGAGGTGCATGTACTTAGATTTAGGGGCACGTTAAAGAACCCCAGGTGGTCGAAATTTCCGGAGCCCTCCACTACGGCGTCTGTCATAATCATAGCGTGGTTCTGGAACGTTAAACCCCATCAATTATTATTATTATGAAGGAAGCCTCCATTCAGTGGGGAACGCCGTCCAGTGGCGTTTGCCTCCAGGTCATTATCGCCAAAGGGGAGTCTCGGTACGCACAGGTCGAGAAGGAAGCTTTAGCCTTAACATGGGGCGCGGAGAGGTTCGAAGGGTACATCAGAGGACTCGAAGTAAAGTTCGAGACTGACCACAAACCACTTGTAACGCTGCTGGGCAAAGCACCGCTTGATTGGCTTCCTCCGCGTATTCAGCGCTTCCGAATGAGGCTAATGCGCTTCAAGTTGAAGGTGGAGTACGTACCCGGGAAAAATCTGGTCTTGGCAGATACGTTGTCACGGGCTCCCACTCCGATCGAGTCAGAGGGATCTTCAAGCAGTGTCTGTGTCTGAAATTCAGCGCTTTGCTAAAGGTTGCGTCGATACAGTGGCTGAAGTTAGCGACTTTGAGAAAGTTAAGCAGGGCCAGGGCAGAAGATACCGTGTGCCAAACCTTGGTTCGTTTCTGTAGAAACGGGTGGCGACTATATCGCTCTCTTCAGTCCTGTATACAGCCAAATTGGCAATCCAGGGCGACAATCGCAGTTTGTAATGGGGTTTTGATGAAAGGCATGCGCCTCGTCATACCACAGCGTCTTAGGGCCGAAGTCCTCAGTCGCCTACATGATGGTCACCAGGGCATCACTAAATGGCGGGCGCGTGCGTGCGAGTCCGTGTGGTGGCCGGGACTGAGCTCAGAACTAGCGAAGTTAGTAACCAGCTGCCGAAAACGCTGTATGTTACGAGAACAGGCTGCCCAACCAATGATCCCGTCTGAGACTCCGATGCTGCCTTCGCAGAAAGTTGGCATTGATCTTTGCCAAACCAAGGGTGCGGAGGTATCTGGTCATTGTTGATTACCTGTCTCGATATCCAGAATTTGCGCATCAGCCATCGACTACTGGTGATAATGTAGTAAACCATCTTAAAAGCATCTTTTCACGGCACGGTATTCCTGAAATAGTGTTCTCAGACAATGGAACACATTTAGCTTTCCACTCCTTTTCTCAAGAATACGGGTTCCGACATGTGGCGTCGAGCCCAAAATATCCACAGGCCAACGGAGAGGTGGAGAGGATGGCAAAGACCATAGACGGCCTTATTCAGAAATCGAGTGACCCCTACCTCGCCCTATTATGGTACAGAGACACCCCTGGACCTTTGGGAAAAACTCCAGCCGAGCTCTTGATGGGCCGGCGACTGCGTACTACGATCCCCCTGCACCCTAAAAAGCTTGCGCCCAAAACAGTCAACATGAAAAGAGTACGCGACAAAGATCGTGCTGTGAGGGAGAAGCAGAGGAGGAATTTCAATCGCCGGCAGGTTGCCCGTATTATTCCACCCCTTCTGCCTGGCACCAGTGTGTGGGTCAACGACTGTAAAGCTGCAGGCGTAGTCATACGAAATGCCAAGAGACCGCGGTCCTACGTTGTTAGAATGTACTCTGGCGTACAAATCGAGAGAAATCGGAGGGCTCTCGTACGTCTCGAGCAGAAGGCTCCCCTGACGAGCACGGAAGTTATGACTTCCCACAGGGGCATAAGCCCGCCAAACAGAGCCACAGATTTTGTCCATCCGCCCATTGAGGCGACTGTCGGTTCAAATGTTGTTGATGACAAACAAGCTGTTCCGTCACCAGCGGAAGAGCCAGGTGATTACGTGACACGCTCGAGAAGAAGGGTGATTGCACCGAAACGTTACGGTTACTAGTGTTGAAAATTTTTCGTGCCGTTATTCGTATGTGGTCGTTGTGTTACTAGTGTCCGAAGTGCCGTACATGCTCAGTGTGACTCTCCTTGGACTTGTGCAGTGAAGTTTCGTGGCACAGTGCAGTGACTAAAAAAGGAAGTTGTGGCGTTGCATCGAACGCGACCAGCGCTTCGAGGAACGCGCGTCGGAGCGCATCAACGTGGTCTGCAATTCGACCCAGCGACGCCCGCGTTCCAGGACGGCTGTGGCGTCTGGAGATGCCGGTGATGGCTCCGCCCACTGGGGCTATAAAAGATAGACGCACAATAAACTAGGGGCTTTTTGGTTTGGGGCTTGAACGCTTGCCTCTTGTGTTCTTTCTCATGCGCATCTGCCCCGACACGGTGGCAGTAACGCGACACTCGTCAAAGACGATACGACAGTGCCTCCAAGCTCGTCAACGGCTGTGTCGGTCTACTGCGCCGGTCTCTCCGACACAGTTGCACTCCTTTCGCCATCTGACCGTGGTTGCAGTAGGAAAGGGTTGCTGGTACCTTTCGCGACCGTGGAAGCAACTCAGGAAAAACACCGCTATTTTTGTGACCAACCCATTCCCGTACATGGTTGCGTTGGTCCGACGGGAATGTCTCGGCAGAGTGGAACCCGTCGACGAAGCACAAGTCTTGGACGTACCCGATGACTCGCACTGTCCCAGTTCTCGTACCATCAGTGCTATTTCCGCGTCTGATCCGTCACCTGCTGACGTATTTGGTCCCTCCATTGCTGATAACCTTACGTCGGTCCAGCGTTCCCAGCTTCTGGGCCTGCTGCAAGAATTTCGTTCTTCTTTCGATGTCTGGCAAACTTATCTTGGTCGCACGTCCGCTGTTACACATCGCATCGACACTGGCGCCCAGCCACCGTTACGGCAACGTCCATATCGCGTGTCGCCTGCCGAACGTCGGGTAATTATTGAGCAAGTAGAAGACATGCTCCGACGTGACGTAATTCGGCCCTCGGACAGCCCATGGGCGTCTCCTGTTGTTCTCGTTGCGAAGAAGGACGGTTCTGTGCGGTTCTGTGTGGACTACCGACTCCTCAACAAGATCACTCGTAAGGACGTTTATCCACTAACGCGAATTGACGACGTGATTGACAGCCTGCAAAGAGCAGAATTCTTTTCATCTCTCGATTTGCGCTCAGGGTACTGGCAAGCACCTATGGCTCAAGACGCTCGACCGAAGACCGCCTTTGTCACGCCCGACGGCTTGTACGAATTGAACGTCATGCCGTTTGGGCTGTGCAATGCGCCCGCTGCCTTTGAGCGCATGATGGATACCGTTCTGCGCAACCTGAAATGGCACACGTGCCTGTGCTACCTCGACGACGTCGTCGTTTTGGCTCCGGACTTCTCCACGCATCTTCAGCGCCTGCGTCATGTTTTGACGCGCTTGAGTGACGCTGGTCTGCAACTGAACCTAAAGAAGTGCCGATTTGCAGCATGGCAGCTGACAATACTCGGCTACGTCGTGTCCAAGGACGGAATTCTCCCCGATCCAGCCAACCTTCGGGCCGTGACCGAGTTCCCCAAGCCGACGTCCGTCAAGGAACTGCGCAGTTTCGCGGGACTGTGTTCCTACTTTCGGCGCTTCATTCGAAACTTCGCGACTATCATATCGCCGCTGACGAAGCTCCTGAGAAGTAATGGGCCTCTCCATTCGTGGTCGTGAAAGTACGACGACGCTTTTGCAACGCTCCGTCGTTTGTTTACGTCGCCTCCCATACTACGCCACTACGACCCTACGGCCCCTACAGAGGTACATACGGACGCCAGTGGTGTTGGCCTCGGCGCTGTCCTTGCACAGCGCAGCCAGGGTTCCCGGAATATGTTTTGGCGTATGCAAGCCGTACGGTTACAAAAGCCGAGACTAATTACACCGTCACGGAGAAAGTATGCCTGGCAATCATCTGGGCCCTTACGAAGTTCCGACCTTATTTGTATGGTTGCCCATTTGATGTCGTCACCGACCATCACGCACTGTGCTGTTTGTCGTCATTGAAGGATCCATCAGGCCGTCTCGCCCGTTGGGCACTTCGCCTACAAGACTACGACATCCGCGTGCTGTACCGCAACGGACGCCAGCATGCTGACGCCGATGCCCTGTCGCGCTCTCCCTTGCCTGACGACAATGCCAACAGCTCAGCGTCTCACCTTGCCGTTTCTTCCATCGACCTTCATACCATCGCTACCGAACAGCGGAAGAATCAATGGCTTGCCTCACTGATAGACTTGCTGACTGATCCATCGGCAACACCATGCACTCGCGCGTTGCGTCGTCAGGCCCACCATTGCGCCGTACGCGACGGCCTCCTCCACCGACGCAATTACAACGGTGACGGCTGCCAGTGGCTACTAGTCATACCCCGCAGTCTGCGCTCTGATATATGCGAGTCGTTCCACTCTGATCCGCAATGTGCGCACTCCGGGGTATCGATGACTGACCACCGCATTCGCCAACGGTACTTTTGGCGAGGGATGTAGTGCTACGCGCAGAAATTGGTTCGCTCCTGCATAGAATGTCAGCGCCGCAAAACTCCAACGCACCTTTCGCCGGCAGGTCTGCAACCTCTACCTTGCCCTGACCGGCCGTTTGGGCGCGTTGGTATCGATTTGTTTGGGCCACTTCCACTAACGTCGGCTGGTAACCGCTGGGCCATCGTCGCTGTAGATCACCTCACGCGATACGCCGAAACCGCCGCCCTCCCCGCGGCTACACCGCGCGATGTGGCCTCCTTCCTGCTCCAATGATTCATGCTGCGTCACGGTCCACCCCAGGAACTGCTCAGTGATCGAGGCCGTGTCTTCCTGTCCGAAGTCGTCGAAGCCATTCTCAAAGAGTGCAACGTTGTTCACCGCAAAACTGCTGCTTACCACCCGCAGATGAATGGCCTCACTGAACGCTTCAACCGCAAGCTCAGTGACATGCTCTCCATGTACGTCGCCGCCGATCACACAAATTGGGATACCATTCTGCCATTCGTCACCTACGCCTATAATACCGCCTCTCAGAGCACTACTGGTTTTTCACCTTTCTTCTTATTATATGGAAGGCACCCGTCGCACACCATCGACGCGATACTTCCATACAAGCCGGATCCATCTGAGTGTGCGCCTATTTCTGACGCAGCCAGGCTTGCTGAAGAGTGTCGAGAGCTTGCAAAGACCTTTACTACACATGATCAAGAGCGGCACAAAAGCATTCGCGCTGACACCAGCACTTCTGCGCCCACGTTCCTCCCTGGAGCGCTCGTATGGCTCTCGATCCCTACCACTGCAACTGGCCTCTCTTCAAAACTACTGCCCAAATACGAAGGCCCCTACTGTGTCGTCGAACGCACTTCCCCTGTAAACTACCTGATCGAACCCATCGAACCATCTTCGGACATGCGCCGTCGAGGGCACGGCATTGTCAACGTGGAGCACCTCAAGGTCTACCATGACCCGCTCATAGTAACCAGCTGTTAGGTCGCCAGGCGGCTCCCTTTTCGAACCCGGGGCAATTGTAGCGAAGCTTTGGAACTATACAGTGGGTCGTCCTCTCCAGCGCCTTTTAGTGGGTTGCCCTCTTCGATGAGAAAGAGCAGCTCGCACTGAGAGTCCGTGCCTGGCCGTGGCTGTCGCTGACGCATTATCGTTGAGTGCCGGCAAATAAACACCTTAACACTCTGTATAGTATTCTAGAGCAAGGAAGAGTTACAGCGAAGTAATGGTGAGGACTAGGGAATGGAGTAGGAGAGAGGATGTAGCATAGCATTGCCTTGAGTATTTTAGTATCAAGGGGCGGAAAAGGCTAAGTGGGGGTGAGGAGGAGCGATGTGAGGGTGAGGATAAGCAAAATGTAAGCCGACATAAAGCTCATAGTACGTTTTAAGTTGAGTATATAGGACCACAGGTCGGCAACAAATGTGCAGCTGACTCAGACTCGCCCATTAAATATATTTTGCTTAGAGGCCTCACTCCGGACTCACCAAAATATTTCTTATCCTACTCACTCGGACTCAGACTCCATAAAATGTTTCTCAGGTGGGCTCACTCGGACTCAAACTCACTATGATATCGCTTATGAAGAATCACTCAGACTCACACTCACGGCTTAATCTGAGTCTTAGTGAGTCTGTGTGAGTCGACTCATGAATGAGTTTGCTGACCTTTGGGGCTCTGCGATAGAAAGTCGCTTCCCGTAATGGAGAACTTTGCGCACACCTGTGCATACTCGGCATGGCCTTGATGTTCTCCATGCAATTTTGTGAACTTAATTCACACTAAAATTGGCCTGGAAGTACATGAGTCTGTGGCGAATATAAAAGACAGGTCATGACTTGAATATCATGTCATAGACGTCATGTGTTTCATGAGAAAGATGACCTGGCCTTTGCGCTCTCGTGGCTGTGTTGTACGCTTTATCTACACCAAAACAGGCATGGCATGACATCACATCCTGACGTGCATAAATAAATAAATAAGCAAATGAATATGTAAATGAAGATTATTTAATTAATTAATAATTAATTAATTAATTAGTTTACGTATTAATTTACTTCTTTGTGCACACTGCAGCGCAATGTGCGCTATGGCAGGAGTGCGTATGGGAGAGTCGGGAGGTTTTGAACAGTTGGAGAAATGGGACAGCGCGTCTATCCCTCCTGCAGTTACTTCAAAGACGTTAGCCAACGGCTCATGAGACGGTGCTAACAGACCGATAGTATGGATGTAATGGCGGGCGTCTTCGGCAAATGAAGCTTTCTGTAACTAGGCGTTACCTTTTTCACGCGTTCGAAGTAAATTTCTGCTGTCACAGTTTTAACGCTCTCAGATTTCAACCGCTGCGTGGACGCTAATATAATTTTTTCTCCGACAACACGCATCAACGCAGTACTTTTTCAAAGAAAAGGTTTAGGTATTACCACTGAACTTTGCCCGATGAACGTTGTTTAAGAGGGCACATTTTTTGGGCAAGTTGGTGGTTCTTTATGTGACACCAGCGCAAAACACGGAACAAAGGACAAGGAAGAACTACAGACGAGCGCTGAACTTTCAACTGAAGTTTATCTCCGAAACGGGACAGAATATAAAGAAAAAACGACACGGGAACATAAAAGATTGCAAAGCACTTCTTGCAAAAAAAAAACCTAAACGGTGTTAACAGCCCACCTCACCTGCGGCGGTCATGGGCGCGGTACAAATGCGCACGGGTCATGCGCACGGGACACTGGTGAGTGCAAACCCCTTTTGGATAGGTGCCGAGTGGTGGGGCGATGTGGTTCTCAATTAACGCGGGAAATTATAGAGGCAGCAGAGATCGCGAGACTTGGCGATAATTGCGTGAGTGTCCCGTCGATTGCCTTGACGGAAAAAGAAGTTCGATATTTGTCCCGTGCGCATGACCGCAGCAGGTGAGGTGGGCTGTTAACACCGTTTAGGTGTTTTTTTTTTTTTTTTGCAAGAAGTGCTTTGCAATCTTTTATGTTCACGTGTCGTTTTTTCTTTATATTCTGTCCCGTTTCGGAGATAAACTTCAGTTGAAAGTTCAGCGCTCGTCTGTAGTTCTTCCTTGTCCTTTCTTCCTTGTTTTGCGCTGGTGTCACATAAAGAACGTTGTTTACTTTGGGAAACGTAGTTTGGGAAGAATGGGAAAGTCGAGTTGAGGAAGGAAAGGGACACTGTCCCATTCCTCTCTGTGCTACTGCCACACCACGTTACACAGCGCAAAAAGAAAAAAAAGTGAGACGAAAGTCCACACATGTAAACTGGAGGAGCATACGGTTGAAGAAGAATTCACAGAAGTTCACACAACTGTCTTAAAAAGGAAGCGCAAACAGTCTAGGCAGCCGCCACAGCCCATCCAAATAAAAATGGCGTTCATTACATTGACATAGCCACGAACACTAATAACATGTCAGCGTCAGTGCGCAGCTCTTGCGGAACGAAGAACGGAGCTCTAAGTTCTACTTTCCTCGTACGAAATATATTGGGACTTTACCTATTACCGAAATTGTGATGAAGCTCCCAGTGTCAAAAACTATCGGTTTGCGCAACCCCGTTTAATGTTTGATGTTCAACTTTCTGCTTATACTGGTCGCTGAAGACACTTGGACCATTGCGTTACGTACGTCCCACTCCTCCCAAGTGATGTCCCACTCCACCCACAGAGGCGGGTGGAACGGGACAGATTTTAGCCATCACAAACTATTTTTTAGAGCTGCACCAGGAGCCGTAGGAACACCTGCGTCTCAGAAGTTTCGCAGCTTGACTCGACTTGTATTATAATCAATCATACATCGTTCTGCGTTCAAGTTCAAGTTCAAGAAAACTAAATATAAAAATCTGAAAAGTGTCCCAATGCTCCCGACTCTCCCTCATACAACAATACGTAGAATATTAACTAACAAGAATGAACATTATGCAAAGAGGTAAAAGAATGCAGATGTGTGACTATACAAGGCTAAAAGTGCACAAACATGCGATGAACATGAATGAAAATCGGACACACAAACAATGCAAATCAAGAGCTAACACCGATAGCAAATGTACGAAGGTGTGTTGCAGATGCTTGTCATGGATGTCGGCTACAAACTTGGGCGATAGGCGTGAACGAACAGAACGAGGTAACTAATTCCAGTTTATTGGAACGGGGAAAACTGAATTTGAACTAGTTATGCAGGTAAATAATTGCGCGAAACTTGAAAGGAAGACCACACAGAGGCACACGAATAGGTCGAGCGCAAACTACGAACTGTTTTACTGACCGCAGAATGTCACTTAAATAGGCCATCCGAACAAAACCGCGCAGACGCGCACAAACACACTAAGTGCTAACGCACTTTATTCATCAAAACTAGCAGTTGTTCCGTGTACGAATACATCCGATGAGTGAAACTCCTTAGAAATGGGACGCAAACGACTGTGTGCGTTTTATATATTTGATTACTATCGTTCATTCACGCGAACTCTTTTTCCGCAACGCGCGGCGAACGCCGCACACGCTTTGCGCCGCACGGCCTTTTTTTTATCTGCGCCGGGCCGGGTGGGGATAGCATCTGCTACTACCTTCGAGAAAGCGCCTGTAGTTCGCTAGAATAACGGTTGTCACTTCACAATCTGCAATAAAGGCGGTGAAAGTGAAGACGACCATTATAACCAGTTGTGGACGCAGCTTATTTCTTTTATTTTTTCTGCTGCGCCAGAACCAAACCGCTCGGCGTTTGGGGTTGCCGGGAGCTTTCACGTTGGCGACGGTGGCGACGGTGACGCCGGGGTGCAAGTGATATTTAAAAGCTATGACTTTCGTTTTCATGACGAAAGCTTCGAAAACTTTCCGCGCTGACGTGTTCTTGCTACCTCCCAGTATCTTAATACGCTGAAATCGTGCCTCACATCTGCAGGCTGCGCAGTGAGCATGCAAGTTGGCTATTTCATTATTTTTGGCAGAAAGCTGGCGTTCACGTGCACAGTCGTTTACGCAGCCGCCTATCTTTCAAATACAAGATTTGCCGCAGGAAAGCAGCATCTCGTAAACCACTCCCACATCGCATTTCACCGCCGGCTTGCCACGCTTCTGGCCACAAAGGCTAGCGCGCTTCTCGAAGCGCGAAATTCGTGAGCACAACCGCGAGAGCTTCTTAGGTGCAGAAAGCACCATGCTGACTCCATGGCTAGTTGTGTCCCCCCGGTGGTGAACAAAACGTAAAAGAAAAAGGGGGAAGCCCGTGCCACCGAACGGTATGACGGGTGAAAGCCAATAAAAATAAATGAATAGGGGAGTGCTCCCCAATGTGCTGCACTTTCCATGAGCGCCATTTGAGCTTTTTTTCAGGAGGGTGTCAGCCCCAGCCGCAAGCACAGGCTGCGGGAACCCGGCTGTCATTAGTCTTCCAATCTGAGCAAGGAAGCTGGCGTGCCTCTCAAGCGAGCCCGACTTCACAAGTGCCAACTGCAAACACAAAGGTGTGATTGCCCTCTTTAGTATTTTAGAGTGGGAAGATGAGTGCGGTAAAGGCTTTTAGATGTGAAGCATCTTATGGCGAAGCTTAATCCGGTGGTAGTGGTGGTGGTGGTGGGGGTTGTGGTGTGCCGCGTGGCCTCCCCTTACTGCTCATGCGCAAACCCTTAAAAAAAAACTTCCTTTCCCCCCCTCTCTCTCCTCTAGGCATCCCTCCCCGCGGCAACCACACCCTCACTGCGCATGCGTCTCCCCTCCTCTCTCCCCTCCTACGCTCCCCCCCCTCTCTCGGCTCCGTTGCCGACGCAGGCAGAGCCCGCTTAAAAAACCGACTGCTCGCGCTGCACAACCGTTCACTGGCCACCCCGTATATATGGCGATGGATTTTGACCTGCAAGGTGGTGCCGGTGGGAGATTTCTCCTGTGCGTTGTTGAACAATAAAAATTCGCAGCGTCCGCGTTAACTGAAAGCGGACTGCGGGTCTCTGTGTCCAGTCGGAGTCTTCTGTCTCTCATTGCCCACTAGCAGCGATTGGCATGTTCCAGTAGGAAACACCGCTCCATCACTGCGTGCTTTGCGCCTCCCCAGTTTTCTCTCCTGCGCAACGCTCATCGCCGCCGCCAGTGTAAGCGTCAACGCCGCCGCCAGTGTAAGCGTTAGCGCCCGCTGCTTCACATCTACACATGGTTCCCTTTAGCGGGAGATGGTGTAATTTTTTAGATGCGAAGCATCTTATGCTCGGGGCTCCCGTGTCCGTCCCGCGTCCCGCGTCCCCCCGTCCCCCCGTCCCGCGTCCGGCCACTTTCATGAATTAGGGAAGCACCCATTATGCGAACCAGAACACTGTAGTAATATGAAGGCCGTCAACCCTAACACAGTCATCAGAGTCATGGCCGAGAGCACAGAGAGGCTGCTTAGCAATGGCTAGGCAGGTGGTGTCTGTCGCCCAGGTTGACCCCATTCCTTGGGTCATGGCCGAGAGCACAGGGAGGCTGCTTAGCAATGGCTAGGCAGGTGGTGTCTGTCGCCCAGGTTGACCCCATTCCTTAATCTTGCTTGCATGTGTTTGGAGGGGGCTTAGTCCTTCCCGCCTCCCACACCACCACAGCGCTTCCCCCTCCCTTTCTCTCTCCTACGCTCACCCCCTTTCTCTCCTCTAGAAATCCTCTACTCTACGGAGCGGCCCCCCGCGTCCCCACAGCGCATGCGCCTCCCCTATGCTCTCCTACGCTCGACCCGTTCCTCTACTCTAGGAATCATCTACTCTAAGGAGCGGCGCCCACATCCCCCACAGCGCATGCGCGTCCTCTCCCGCTCTCTCCTCTAAGAATCCTCTACTCCACGGAGCGGCTCCCGCGTCCCACACCCCCCACAGGGCATGCACGTCCCCTCCCCCTCTCTCTCCTCTTCTACGGTCCCCCCCCCCCGTCCTTTCCTCTAGGAATCCTCTGCGGAGCAGTGCGCACGACAGGTGGTGTGACAACTGCATACTCCGGTGGGGGCGCCACGGTAGTTCCGCGGTATGAAAATGACGGAGCGCGCGCGCCTCATTGTCTCTCCTGTGCAGCGCCGCGATGAGCGCGCGGACCACTGCCGTGAAATGAGAGCGGCGACGTTCCTCCCGCTCAAGCTGATTATCTCCCCCGCTGCTTCGCATCCACACATGGTTATTTTTAGCGGGAGATGGGGAATTTTCCTTGCCCTCGGACAGAACGCATAACAAGTATGCTGTTGCCTGAATGTGAGCTTAAGATCTAGAAACTGAAGCGATCATTCCTGTACTAGCTCTTAAGTAAAACATTGACCCCTCCCATACTTGTTAAACTTCATGAAATCACTGTCCACATCAGCGCAACTAGCAGTGTTTATTGTTCAGAACTACCAGGAAATCATCTACGTACCTGAATACTTTTAAAACTCCGTCGTTTTTAAATGCCCAAGCATATCGCGATCAATATAGGCTAAAAAATATCTTGCGCAAAACTGGGGAAACACATGACCTAATACATATGCCTTTCTTTGCACGTACAAACATTTGTCAAAACCTGTGAAAGAGAGCTTCAGATAAAATTTCAATAGCGACATAAAATTAACAAGACTCAGACCCATTGGATTCTGAAAATCAATGATTCAATTCTATAGTTTGCACAACCTAGCACACTAAAAAAGCTCACAATGGGAAACAGAATAAAACACATCTGGTACATCAGCCAAGAATGTCAACCCGAGCGAAATGTCGCTTTCAAGTAAGCGTGAAACTTGCACAGAAGTCATCATTGTGAACGGATCATTTTTTTTTTGTAAAAACATGCTAGCCTGGTGCTGCCGTAAGCCTTTCCTCTCACAATAGTGCAAAAAGGAATCTCTACTTTATGTGTTTTCGCACTAAAACACTTACAAAGTGCTTGATTTGCTTCCCTTAATAGCATTCGCAAGTTTTATTAAATTGATGTCCGTCCACAAGGCCACTGCTTTAGTTTTTGCAGGTGCTTCACAAGGTTTTAGTTTGAGAAAGTTCTTTTCGATAGCCTGCCGAGTTTTTCCTGGTAGATTGCTGAGCGCATGACCACGAAGCCACCCTCTTTATTAGCCGTGCTCAAGCTCAGTCCTTCCTCCTTCACGTATCTAACAATTTCACACAGTTTGTCTTTCTTTCTTTTTTGCCGGTCGACTTGCGCTCTTCTCAGGGCTTTCCTACCCTTCCAGCAAGAAGTTTCCTGGTGTTGATGATCTGCTTTTCCTACTATTTCTTGAATCTGAGCCAGAAGCTCGAATGCGGGTACTACAGGTTCGTTGGAAAACATTGGACCTCTCTGCAAAACGTTTGAAACGTTTTCGGGAAGTTGTACATCTCTAATGATGATGAAGTCGGAGCCATTCGAATCTTTAGTATTAAAATCTGTTTTTAAGCTCAAAAGAGTTGTCTTAAGTAGAAACACCACCGCTGCTCCACCATATTCACTGCCTAACCTCTTGCTTGTCGCCACTTGCGGCAAGCCACCCCCGTCAGGATAGTTGCCACAGCACACCATGCGTAACCAGCCTTTAAAAAACCGTGCCTGTCGCCATAGCTCCGATTTTCATATTTTTGTGACTCGCTCCCCATGTCATTTAGAAGGCTTGACTTCGCCTAACAGCATCGAAATATTCTGAGAAATTAGGCCTCTCTTTTGGCAGGAAGCCAAATACCTTGCCTTGCAAGTTGACACAATGATGGGGCTCACAAGTGTAATAATCCTGTCATCCGTAGACCATAAAGAAAGAGAATATAAGAAAGGCGCTGATGTGGAAGAAATATAGTTGATCAGGACGTCTTGAAGGGCTAGTGAGGTCATTCTATGCAGGAAAATAATTACGCGAAACTTGAAAGCGACACCACAAAGTAAGTGTGCCAGCAACTTGCTGAGCGAATTCAGGCTTTTTAAGATAGCCTAGTCCTGCTCAAAATGCCACAACTGGACCAAAAAGAGCCTGTCACCCAGCATGAAGAACGCACCCCCGAACCACAGGATAAAGTGGGTCGAGAAGAAGTGGCGGCATGGCACCTGGAGTTGGGAGAAACTGGAGCTAAAGGAATCGCTAATGTCCTCATCGTAGGCACTGCCTCTTATAATCACCAGTTTCAGTAATTTATAAGCAGCAGGACTCTAAGCAAAATTTTCTTTCCTAGCACGTTGCGGCTTGGCTCGAAATGGCGGCTCATGAAGCCAAGCCAAACCGGGGACATCCGGAAAAAATTCAGCAGGCTCAACGTAATGCTACCTGGGTTCCGGTGTGCAGCTTTCGGACAGCTAAGTAACTTCCGGGTCCACACTTCACGCCCCACATTATTCTGCTTTCCAGTTTCGGACATCATGACCGGTTGTTGCTTCCGGTCTGTACTAAACTTCACATGGTGTACATTTCCCTTACGTTTATAGGCAAGCAATTAATGGGCTCAAATGCGGCCATTGACTTCCTGAAAATTATACCCTAA
Source organism: Rhipicephalus appendiculatus (assembly GCA_030522465.1). Classification (NCBI taxonomy): domain Eukaryota; kingdom Metazoa; phylum Arthropoda; class Arachnida; order Ixodida; family Ixodidae; genus Rhipicephalus; species Rhipicephalus appendiculatus. Next base: position 49,457 of record JALIZH010011482.1, read on the forward strand.
TGTTCCCTCGTGGGACGCACTGCGTTATGCGCATCTGAACGTGCAGTAAAATACTAATAAGCGAGTGTCACGCTAATGCGGGTGCCTGGTTCGTTCGCCTGGCAGTGTGAAACCAATCGTCCGCCGCGGTGGTATAGCGGTTAGGGTGCTCGGCTGCTGACCCGAAGGTTGCGGGTTCGATCCCGGCCGCGGCGGTCGCATTTCGATGGAGGCGAAATGGTAGAGGCCCGTGTACTGTGCGATGTCAGTGCACGTTAAAGAACACCAGATGGTCGAAATTTCCGGAGCCCTCCACTACGGCGTCTCTCATAATCATATGGTGGTTTTGGGACGTTAAACCCCAGATATTATTATTATTATTAGTGTGAAACCAATCGGACGCCGATGTTCCCCAACAAACACTCCCACTTCATTCTTTGAAAACTTCAACAGAAAAAGAAATACAATACGGCGCACACTAGGAGCAACGAAGATAAAGAAAAGTCAATGTCTCATGCTTAACGTCCGCTACTGTTTGCGCCTAGTTCGTTTTCGCGCTTACGGTTACGGCGTGCCCCCCCAGTCAGCAGGGGAGGCCCTCTCCGGCGTGATGCCGACACGTCGAGTCCGCGCTGAACGGCGTGCAGGCTGAAGTGGCCCCTGCAGTGGTAGTCCAGGGCGATGCTTGCCGAGGCCGATGCTCGGGCGGAATACACCGCAGCCCAGGGTCAACAGTCGTTCCGTGGGCTGCTGACCGAGGCCGATGCTCGGGCGGGACACCCCGAAGCCCAAGGTCAGGGGGTCGTTCCGAGGGCTGCTCGCCGAGGCCGATGCTCGGGCGGGAGACTGGGGCGGTACCCAGCCAGAACTTCCAGTCCTCTCCGCACCTCGAACCCTGCGTCGCCGCTCCTGTCTTCTTCCCTGCGCGCGCCCGCCCTCCAAGATGGCGTCGCCGCGCACCCCATTTCTCTTCTTCGTTTTCCTCTTCTGCTTCCAGCCTTGAATTTATTTCTCTTGTCATAATCCCTTCTTCCTCCTCTACTTTCATTAACCTTGTCATTCTTGACAGCGAGGTAGTTTCGCAGTATAGTGGTTACCGCTGGGTGCGTTGGGGGGTGGTGTCAACTTTATTTGACTCAGTCACCTGCCTGGCGCCTCAGGGTGGCTCCACGCGGGAAGCGACTCTTTCAGCCCAGGAAACAATGACCAACTGTTTCTCCCGGTCAGGAGTTCTGACGAGATCATCCCATGTTGATTTTCAGGGAGATGGTAGAAGTGATTTCTTTTGTAAATTCTAACATACACCTAAATATTCCAGTGCTGCCACTTTTTACAATTGTTTTCGGCAAACAGCTGCAATAAGTTAGGAGATTCTCTTGCGAGGCGTCAGAGCGGGCCTTGACCAGTCCTAAACAGGTCAAATTTTTTAGAGATGTCGTCATGTAACGAAGTTTAGAATATTGGCCGTTCTTTAATTGCTACAGTGAAACTTCACATGAACGTTAAACCCATTAAAGCCCATGCAAGAAGTACTCGCTGGATTTTTTTGACATTTTGCTCATTTATTTAACTGCAACAGACAACAACACGTGCAAATTTTTATAGAGTTTCATAAATTTTGTCAGAAGTTATGATACTGTACTTTAGAAAGTACGCTGGGTTCTCGACATAGCAACAGGCAAGGTGGTGTGATGCAAAATCGGAGAGTACGCTAGGTCTTTGCCAAATGAATAGCATAATTGTATTGGCCCATGCAACCTAGTGAAACACAAGCGCTTTATGCAAAGGGTAACGTCACGCTTTTTTGTAGCACAATTTCAATATATGGTGGCAGACCTCAATCTTGATGTGAAAATGTCCATATGGGGATAGGGTAATAGGAAGCACAGAAGACGCTGGAGATCTCTTGATATTTCCGCTTGGTACGACAAGGCGCAGTCAGTGTCTAGGTACTATGAGATTACAGCAGAATAGTCCACGTGCAGAGGGTCAGCTGAAACCTCCAGTGCAATACCACACCCTGTATATGTTGTCTGCGCCCATTTCGATCATTTTAGTAAGTAGGGGATGGTACCACTTTTTGTCAGGGATAAAAATTCTGTAGTTATTCGCAGCTTGATAGTAGAGCTCCATCCCTTCCATGCCGTTCTTACAACTTCTGCAGAGGGATTGGCAGTGGCACTGCGTTTTTTTTTCAGTGGATGGACATCTTCTTACAGAGCACAGCTACTACACTCTGTCGTCGTTCGTCAGCATAGTAACTATGCTGTTGCCTTGCACCCTTTACGAAACCAAACTTGTTTCCTAGATATAAACAGACGCTATATTCCCCACATTCTTTCCGTTCCATGTTTTTGATCGTCGGCAGAGAGCATCGACTCGTACCATCATCATTCCCTTACTCCTCCTAAGTTTTTTATGTTAGGGTCAGAAACGACAATGAAAACATCGACGGGCCATCATGTATTCACAGCGACATCTGTCGCAGCCTCGTGAGTCTCAGATAACCGAAAAAAAAAATGGTATTCTTTTAAAGAAAATAGCCGGTTCAATCTCTGAGGCAACGCACAACAATAGGCACAGGTATGCTCCCGCAAAGTCCCATTCCACTGTGCAAAGTAGACCCACATTTGATTACACCTGAGTGCAAAGCTATGCACTCTATACGCTTCTCACGCTTTGCAGGGATTGTATTGTTCTTGCTCAAGCAGAAGCAATCCGTTTTTTTCAACATATAAATTGTACGACCTCCAAACAATTTAGAAAAGGAAGTACTGACCACGTGCGTTTGACGGCCTCTCGTTTTTCCAAAAGTTTAATAACCCATAGAACAGAAAAAAATAGAACGGAGTCAATATGCTAAGTTAGGATTTTCTTGCTGCCACCTTTGGCGTCAAATATTCCAGTGAGCAAGATGAGAATATTCTCTTGTGTATTTTCCATTCCCGAAAAAGGAATTGTGCTTTGTAAAGTACACTGGACCTTAATGGGTAAAATTAGCTGAGGAAAAGCTGGTTCGTCTGAAAATTCACTTAACTGCTATCTTGCAGCTAACCCTGACGAGCTACAGGCACCACCTGGTCTAGAAATAAAATTTCAACCCACTCGATTGTCATCCTGGTAGCATTTCAACTTATGCTAATTGAACATCTTGCAAAGAATTGAACAATGTTTCGCTGCCCTTATCCACTTATTACTGGAGTGGTCATGCAATGAGTCACTTTGGACAAGCTCTCACGAATCTTCTCTGGCGCAATACTCTGCAGGGCCGAAACGTACCTGAGCATCTCAGAGTACATCAATGTCAGTTAACTGAATTACTTGGTACTTCCTGTGCAAGTGTTACTTGTTACGCTGCTTATTCTTGAGGTGTCACCTTTTCTAAAGTCTGTTCTGTATTCAGCAGCGGCGTATGTCTCAGCCTGGAAGTCACTAGTGCCATAGTTCCAAAAAGGTGAAGGGCTGCCTTTACCCACTTTGTCACTAGCTAATGAAGCATCTTTTGAATAAGAGACGCGGTTTTTTGCGATGATATTCGGTGGCGCGTGGATTGCGGAGATGATCACGGAGGCCATGGTAAAGTATACTAAAAATGAATGCAGTTGCCCTGATCGCGAAAGCTGCAGAAAGTGCCGAGCAGTGGTTCGCCTGTCCTTCAGCGACGCTCGCATTTACGGGCAAGCAAGCGCTGGCGTTCCAAAAGTGCAGCCTGCTCGGCGTCCACAGTGGGAAAGGAAACGTTTATTTGTGATGCGGTGGCAACCCCCTCTCGTCCTTGCCTCCTCACCTTCGTATGACTCCTCCTATTCTTCGCTATACTCTACTATACATGACTATTCCTCACACTCATGTCTCTCCTTCTCACCCTCACTTCCCTTTTACGCCCTTTGTGAATACTTTACTGTTTACTGCTATGCTATGCTTCGTCATCCTTCTTTCTTTCATCCTCACATCACTCTTCCTCCTCCTCCCTTCCATTTTCCACCCATTGCTATACTGCACTACACATGGCTATGCTCTACTATGCTTGATACGCTGTGCTTTACATTCGACCATCCTCATTTTCAACTTCCTCACCCGCGCATGGCTTCTAACCCCCATTTCCCCTTTCCGGCCCCCCTTGCTTCACATGGCTAGGCTATAGATGGCTATGGGTGCATGGTCTTGCTTGCGTGACGCCATACATCACTATGGTATGCTTTAGTGTCTCTCCTCCTCCTCACGATCACTTCACTTTCTGGCACCCTTAACTATACCATACTACAGATGGCTACGCTATACATGGTTTCGCCTAGTGACACCCTACATGGTTATGCTACGCTATACAGCCTCCCTTCCTCCTTCCTCTTCCTGACTATTACTTCTCTTTCGCATCCTCTTGCTATTCATGGGTTAGCCTTCGTGACGCCAAACTACGACATGAAGTGACAGCATACAATGACAACCTTCTCCATTCCTGCTTTCTTTCTCTCTCACCTCCACTCTTCTTTCCCGCTCTATTGCTATACGTGGCTATGCTATAGATGCCTCGGTTAGACATAGTTTTGCCATCGTGGCAGCATACATGGTTATGCTATGTTTTAGGCTCTCTTTT